>RJWT010000766.1:0-58163 GCA_004365215.1 Cuniculus paca | reverse complement strand
AAAGAGGTGTGTTGACATACCTACTGTGATCATAGACTCATCAATTTCTACTTTTCTTTCTGTGGTAAAGATGTTTAGATTATCTTAAGTCTTTGAATTTTATTTTCTGTTCCTTTGAAACTATTCTTTTTCTATAACTCCCATTTTTATGTCTAATAATTCTTACTGTAATTCTTCCTATTTTGTTTCTCACTACTTTCACATTGAGTTACTGTTTGTCATCATCTGCTTCCAGTTCTTTACTTTTAGTCTTTCTGTATTCTTGTATTGAAATAAACATTTCAGAATGAGCAGAGTTTACTTCCATTTTTAACCCAGCATAGTCTTTGTCTTTAACTGAATTATCTCACTAGAGTGTATAACTCTGAATAAATTTCTCTGATCTCACTTTCATATATTATCATTTTGAAAATTTTTGCTTCTTACTAATCAGTGTCCCCGCACTTCTTATTCTGTGTACAGTACAAGGTTTGAAATCTTTTACTTATGTTCTTGTAGGGCTGATCAGTGCCTTTCTTCTGAGTAATTCATTAAACATGATATGTGTTGATTTTGATCACACACATAAAAATCCTCCCAATAATGGAACACCGTAGATCTATTAAGTTTATTTTAAGTCAAAAAGTATGTCAAAATTAATATGGTGGCTTCAGATTGCAATAAGTAATATATATCTAACCCAGTATCATCCTCTTCTATTCAATTATTGTGCAATAGATTGTTAGTTTTCCGTATTAATTCTCTATGTTTATGACAGCAGAGATTTTTGTATTTTCTATTATTGATGTTGAGGCCCCTTAACTGTGCCATCCAAAACCATGGTCCCTAGCCATTTAAATTAAAGTTAAATGAAACTGTATTTTACTAAACCATCAGTTTTGGAGGCATGATTCAATGGTTGAGTGGCCTTATGTGACCAGTGAGTAGTGTACTGGACTGCACGGATGTAGAGCATTAATGCAGAATATGATTTGAGTACTAGTGGAGGGCATCATCTCCTTCCCAACTACCACTCCCCAAAATTAGTTTTACCTTTTACATGTGACCTTTTAAATACAACTTTGAGAACTAAGCATATTAATTCTCAGTTCTTCCATTTTCTGACTTGGATATTTTTCCCTTCTATAATATTTGCTAATTTATTGGACTTAATTTTCCTATTGATCTAGAAATCATTTTGGGGGGATTTTCTTCATTTTTTTACAAAATGATGAATATTTTTAAAAAACAAGCTTATTTTAATTTATGTAGTATTATGTGGTTTTAGAAAGAGCTAGACCAATACTGTGTTGAAAGTAAAGGTAAATTGTTCTTATCATTCATTTGTAGTTCCTTTAATTTTGGTGAACTGTCACTTTATTGCCTTTCACAAATTACTAAGTTCTGATATTTTTAGTAGGAATTCTGAAGGAAATCATTCATTTGTGACACCTATGTCAAATAATGTTTGATAGTGTTTTTGCTGTTCTTGCATTGTTTTTCTTTGATGTTTGCTTTCACCCCATAACAGTATATATTTTCAAGGAGAATATTTTTTCCAAACTAACATATATTTTTCATGGTTTCTTATGTTCAGTAATAAATTTAGTAAGATCTTTTTGACTCTGAAATTTTACTTCTTACTCAGTTGAACTTTATCTTTAACATTTAAATCTTTAATTTCTCTGCAAGTAACTCAGTGTATGTTCTGAGAGTAGCTTCATATTTTCTCATGATGCTCTATGAATTTTTCCAACACCACTTATTAAACAATACAACATTTTCACTACATAAATAAAGTCATGCATGTTTATGCTAAAATATTATATTTGAAAGTCTAAGACACTAATTCCTCTTCCCTTATGATTTGTTAGTCTAATTTACTACTAAGAAACTGGTAGAATTTCTAGTCATTTATTCATCTTTCTCTTCTCCTTTCTTGTGATTTTCTTCCCTCTTCCTTTTGTATTCTTTTTGTTTTGCTTGATTTGTTTTAAGGAGTCACATTTCCTTTTTAGTGCTAATAAATTTTATTTAAAATATTAATTTAAGAAATTGTGTCATTCTTATTGAGGCTTGCTAGCTTGAAACAGCACATATAGCCTTTTATTTATTTTTTATTTTCCTCTTTAATATTTTATTTTATTTTTTTAGTACATGTTTGCAACATGTAATGAATACAATCATCATGAAGAATTGGCCCATGTATATATCTTTTTTTTTTTTTGAGGCAGGGTTTCACTGTGCAGTTCCAGTCAGTCTTGAACTCACTTTGTAGGTCAGACTGGCCTCAAACTCACGATCCTCCTGCTTCAGCCTCCTGAATGCTGGGATTATAGGTGTGTGCCACCACACACATATCTTGTCTTAATCCTTTTCAATTCTCCATTTTCTCTTTTCTTTTTTCTCTGCTTCCATTCTTAGATTCACTTATAATTTGCAAATGTCTATCTCTCCATTTCCTATAACCTTTTATTTTGCTCTTGAAATTATTTACACTTTGTGTTTCTCATGTAAGAGAAACCATATGATATTTAAGTTTCTGTGTCTGATTTAATTTGCTAATTATTATGGTCTCAATGTATCTCTTTTCCTACAAACAACTCAAATTTATCCTTCTTCATGGCTGATTATTACTCCAGTATGTATATACACCACATTTGCTTTCTGTTCATCTATTGTTTAACACATCAGTCACTTCCATGTTTTAGTTTGTGAGGTATGTTACTATAAACCTGGGTGTGCACATATCATTATAATATGCTGACTTTAGAGTTTGGGAATGATAACCAAGTGAGATATAGCTGGGTTGAGTGTAATTTCTGTCACTATTTTAGGAATTTCTATCTTGATTTCCATAGTGGTAGTACTAGTTTACATTTCCACCAACAATGTATAAGGGTTCCTTTTGCATCATAGCTGCCTCATCACTTGTTTTTGAGTTTTTGATGATAGTCATTCTTGATGGAGTTTAGTGGAACCTCAGTATAGTTATAATTCCAATTTTTTTCATGATCAAAGAGGCTGAACATTTTTATGTACTTATTGACTGTTCTTCTTCTTAAAAATGTTCATTTCAATTGTGGTTTTTTGATTGAATTTTTTTTGGTGGTTTAATTCTTTGGAGCTGTTTATATATTTTAGGTATTAGTCCTCTGAGAAATAGCTGGCAAAATTTTCCTTCATTCTGTAAGTTATCTCTTCACTCTATAGGTTGTTTCCTTTCCTGTACAGAAATTTAAATTTCTGCTATAATCCCATTTGTTGATTCTATGTGTTATTTCTTACGAATTGAGGTTCTGTTCAGAAAATTTTTGCTTATATCTATGTTTCTAAGTTTTACCTGTTTTGTCTTCCAGCAAATTAAATGTTTATGTTTTAGTATCTGGAACTTTTTCCAAAATAGGCTACATCTTAGGCCATAAAGCAAGCTTAAATAAATACAAATAAATTGAGATAATCACCTGCATACTATCGAATCATAGTGGAATGAAGCTAGAAACCAAAAGCCAAAAAAAAAAAAAGAAAAACTACAAAAATTTCATAAACACAAACAGATTAAGTGATACCTTATTGAATAGTCAATAGATCACAGAAGAAATCAAGGAAGAAATAAAAAAGTTCTTAGAATCAAACGACAAATGGAACAAAGCAGAGTAAAACCTATGGCACAGAACAAAAAATGTTCTGAGATAAGAGTTTATACCTATAAGTGCACACAGTAAAAGAATGTAACTATCCCTAATGAAAAACCTAACAATGCATCTCAGGGCCCCAGAACAACAAGAACAATACATATCAGAAATTAAAAGACGGAAAAATATTCTACAGATCAGAGTGGAAAGTAATGAAATTAACACTAAAAGCAAAACAAAAACAGGACAAAGGCTCAGTCTTTGAAAGTTTAAACAACATTGATAAACTTTTAGTAAAAACTTACCAAAAAAAAAAAAAAAAGAAAAAATCCATATGAATGCATATAAGTGCAATTAGAAATGAGAATAATGAAAATACAACCAATACTAACAAAACCCAATGGTTTATAAGAAAGTACTTTAAAAATTGGCATTCCAATAGACACACATTAATCAACCAGATTGAGGCAATAAAATATAAGAATTGAAATAAGTCATAACAGGGGATGAAATATAGACAGTAAAATGTCCTTCAACAAAGAAAAGCTCAGGATCCAATGGATTCATCTCTGAATTCTACAAGAGCTTCAGAGAAAATCTCATATGAGTATTTCTCAAACTCATCAGTGAAATTTAGTGCAAAGTTATTTCTAGAAGCTTGCATTAACCTGATACCAAAACCAGGAAATGTCTTAACAACAACAACAACAACAAAGATAGCTATAGGTTAGTATCCTTAATGAACATAGATGTGAAAATCATCAAGATGGAAATGCACTGAATCATTTAAAGGATCACACATCATAGCCAAGGTGGTTTCATCCTTGCATGCAAGGACAGTTTAATGTATGTAAATCAATAAATGTGATAGATTATATAAACACAAAAATCACACAATTTCATCTCAGTAGACACAGAAAAAGACTTTGATAAAAATCCAATGTTCATTCATGATCAAAACTCTGAAGAAAATAGGTAGAGGAGAAGGTTATCTAAATTTGACAAAAATCGTTTATGACAAACTGACTACTAACATCATAGTAAATGCAGAATATCTGGAATCTTTTCCTTTAAAATCAGAAAAAAGACAAAAGTGTTCACTATTACCATTCCTGATCAATACAGTACTCGAAACTCTAACCAAAGCATTCATGTAAGAGAAAGAAAGAAATAAATGAATAAGGAAAGAAAAGAAAGAAGTCATACTATATTCACAGATGACATGATCCTTTAGTAGAAGACCCAAAAAGCTCCAAAAAAGACTCTTAGAGCTAATAACTTTAGCAACGTAGCAGGACATAAAACCATCAAACAATAATACATAGGTTTGCTGTAAACTAACAATGACATAGGAATTAACCTAACCAAGAAAGTAAAAGAACTCATATAAAGAAGGGGACGTGATAAAATGGAAAGACTTTCTCTATTTGTGGAGAGCCAAAACCAATTTTTCAAAATGGCCCTATTACCAATTCTGGTGTATATATTTAATGCAATCCTAATCAAAATACATACAACGTACTTCATAGAACTCAAAAAAACCAAAAAAATCCTAAAATTCATTTGGAACTAGAAGAGAGGGAGAATGGCAAAAGCAAGCCTAGGCAACAAGAGCAAAGCTGGAGACATCATGATATCATATTTAATTTATATAATAAAGCTACAGTAATGAACACATCATGACACTGATATGAAACAGGCATGCAGATCAATGGAATGGGATAGAGGCTGCAGAAATAACTCCAGTTACTTTCAACTATCTTATCAGCACAGTCAGCTATTTGACAAAGGGACCAACAAGTATACCCTGCAGAAGGACATACTCTTCAACAAATGGTGCTGGGGAAAGTGGTTATCTACATACAGAATATTAAATCTATACCCTTACCTTTCAACCTGTACTTAAATAGTATTGAAATGGATGATATTGCTTTTAAATGATTAACATTTTGTCTCAGTAGACAATTTTAAGGTTTATTTCATGTAGATCCTGTCTATTATTTGTTCAACATATTTCTTTATACTTAATCCTTTCGCATTGCTATTGTAAATGGAGCCTTCATAAACTATTTCTTTTCTGCGCCTTTCCTCCCTCTCTTCCTTGTTTTTCTCTCCCTCTCTTCCCCTTTCCCTTCCTTGATAGTGGATAGCAATGTAAAGTTCTACTTCCAAGAGATTCTCCTTTTATGTATAAAAAAATAGGTTATCAGTGATTCATTTCCATATTCCAGTCACAGAATAATGCTTTTGTTGAAAAATGATAGTTTTCCTGTTTCTTACCTCATCTTTATTTTTGGCTAATCACATAGGGTCCTATTTTGAAAGCAGTGTCAAAGAAGAGTGGTGATAATAGTGAATATCCTTGCACAAATTTAGCTATTTTAACATATGAAAATTAATATTTATAATAACACAAGCTCTATATCTACATACATGTCCATGCTTATATTTATATTCTCTTGTCAAATACATACCAATGATTTAATTTTAATATTTACTCTTTAAATAAAGACATCATTTTTCAATTTTATCAAATATCTTTCTGCTAGTAAGGAGGTGGTCATAAACATGTTGGAAACTATGTTATTGTGGCAAATTATAGCTCTAGTGTCTTTAAATATTAAATTATACTTAAATCATCTTGTTATGGTCCTATATCCTCTGTGCAAATATTTAACTTAGAGTTTATGTCTGGTAAGTGAAATTGGTTTATAATATTATTTGTGTTTTAATTATTTTCATATTTAAGATGCTTTTGAACATTTTAAAAACCATAACATTTTTAAGTTACTTAAATAATTGATGTAATTTCCTAAAGAATTTGTTTATGTTTAATACTTCATTGCATATGTGTTTCTGCATTTCTGGCGAGAAGATGTAGAGGACCGATTTTTGAGAACTTTTTCTACTTCTTTTTGTTGTTAATCTGTAAGTTTCAGGTTTTTATACTGTTTTGGGTGTGATGAATTTTTTAATCTACGTTTTAAAATTAATTTCTTCTAGACAAGCAAAGTACGTATAATGTCATACTCTATAAAAAGTGTCATTTTTATTTGTATTTGTTGTCTTATCATTTCTCTCCTTCTAGCTTGTTATTTTTATGATTTTTTTTTACTTTCCTTGTAGATTTGCTAATAAGGAGATATAACAATATTATATTACTTAGTTTAATATTCACTGCTTTTATTATTTTTCAACATTATTTATTTTTGCTTATTTTTCTTTAGCTTGGGGGATCGTATATTCACCATGCTTTTTTTCATATATTAATATAACTTCAATATTTTTAAAGCACTGCTTCATGTGTGTCCTTTAGGCTATTGCATCGAGTATTTTAATTGTTGATTTTTAGGTATTCTGTATTGTTTTTAACTCAAACTTTGAGAGAAACCACTCCTCCTTTGATATTTATATTGTTTGGTCATTCCAATAATATATTCTGCTCTCTCATTTAATCCATACAGTGTAACTGAGAATTACAACTTTATTTACTTTTTATACAATAAAAGTCTTAGAATGATGTATTAGCAATATACACATGAAAATTAAGAAGTAAATTTAAAATTTAAGCCTATAAAATGAATTTATGACTATTAACAAGTAAACGAAGAATGATATTGTTAGACACAAGGGCCTGAAGTACCAGTAAATGTTCCATCAATCACACTTCTAGTATAATGTGCACCTTTAAAAGTATAAAAAGGGCAGTGCAGCAGGCATCTGCTGCCCTGGGTTCATTAATTTTCCAGTCCAGAGTTATAAACAGTGCCATTTTGCCATAAAACTAAGATGTTTCTTTACTAATTTTCATGTAGTCTTCATTTTCCTACTTAAAGGTCTTTAGATCATGATGAAATGGAATCTGACAATAAATAATAATCTTGGCATATATTGTTTTTGTAATCTGTTATAGAATTATTTATATTTATCTGATTTATAAGATGAATATTTAACAATTTTTGAAGCTATGAATACAATTTCATTTGTGTTTGAAACTGAGGAATACTCTTGTCTTTTTTCCAATTTTTTTGTTTTGAGAAACATGTCTCTAAATTTACCAAATGAACTATTTTTAAATATACAATTAAGTAGTATAACCATCACTACCATCATTCTCCATAATTCTTAATCTTGAAAAGTTTAATGTCTACCCATTCAATGATAGCTGCCCATTTTCTCTTTCCAGCTATGGTCAACCAATTCTCCTTGTTCCCCAATGTATCTGTTAAACTTGAATTATTTTTTGAGATGCACAAAATTTATAGATATTTTACCAATCTAACAATGCAGAACTTGAATCTCTTGCAAGTGTTCCTTAGTATTCTAGCTTAATGGCTGTGACTAACCAGTTCTTTGGGATCGACACACATTTCCTGTCTTAAACAGAAGAAGAATATCTGAAAATAAACCTATCTCTTTTGGCTTAGTGTTTAAAACGGAAATCTAAATGTTCTAAACCTTCATAACGGCAGTTACATTCTCACAAAACTCTGAGTGATGCAAAAGAACTCTGATTAGGAAGAGAAATTCTTAACTTTCCAGTTATTAGAAAACAACTTTAGCATTGGTCATAAATTACAATCTCAAGTGGGTCTGCTTCAGCAGAACAACATGGGAATAACATCACAGACTGTATATATTTATTGAAACTATTTTGATGAATTTATTTCATTCAGGGCACCTAATGACTTGTTTCTTATGTTGCTATCATCCAAGAGTTAATATATTCTAATTATGTAAATGTGGTTGACAAAGATTTTTGATGTTTTGTCATAAAAGATGTGAAAACTCCTTACATTTGGAAACAGAAACTATCTTTTTTTGAATGTAGAGAGCATTCAGGCTTTGTAGTGGGGTTATATTTTCTGAGGTAGCAAAATTGCTGCTTTCGTTTTCACTGTAACCTACATATTAGATATCCTCAGTGAAAATGATAAAGTTATCATTTAACTGTCATATGTGAGGTCATAAAGTAAGGATGTATACTTGGTGAAATTTACAGATGAGGATTAACGTGAATTCCCTTTAGGGAATATATATTTATTGAAAGCAGTTATTTGTTTTTTATTAGGATATTTTGAAGGAATCATTTATGTTCACCATTCCTTAGTAAAAGTTGCACTGTTTATTTTGAAGTAGGTTTTTTATAGAATTATGATCCCACAACTAAGGTTTATTCAGGGCAAGCGATGACACTGAATGCATAGATGTCTTAAAGTTGTGTGTAAACCCTGATGGAGAGGATGTGGTTTGAGTAAGAATAAAATATAATAGAAATTTATTCCATAAAATATATTGCCAGAGGTTTAGGTGTGAGGATATATCCTTTACCCTGAAATCATTTTGTTGTCAAAAATAATCAGTGAATTTCTCCTCTTATCACTTCAGTATATTCCTGCCTTCCTAAGAAACAATTATATTTTTTTCTTAAGCATTCATAAAAACAAAACAAAACAAAACAAAAACAAAAACCTTGACAATGTTAAAGTATTAGTATTAAGGGTTTATGAAAATTTATAGCATTAATTCTACTTTTTTCTCTTTCAAAACACCACTAATTTCCTAGCATCCTTTAAATTGCTAACATTATATGATTCTGTTGAATATATTTGACTATTCTTCCATAGTAAAATAATATGAGTCAGGAAGAAGAAATTAACTCACAATAAGCTCTGCATTTTTTTCTAACAGAGAAGTAATTATAAATATGCAGAAGTCATGGGCATCCATCAGCTTGGAAGTTCTTTTACAAACATGAAAGAAACAGGCTATGAATGCAAAGGCACATCCTACATCACTCTCTCCTTTAAAAACATCTGTTCTAAACCCAATCCTTGTAAACCACAGCATTTCAGGTCTGTTAGTCATCCTTAGCAATTCCCTCTTATGTATTCTTACCTGCAATCTATTAGCAGTGATGTTGACTTCACTTTCTAAGTATTACTGTACTCCAACATCTCCCTGCCATCATTATGCTGCTCTTCCAATCTCATCTCTTTTCAGAGCAAAAGAAAAGTTCCATCCCAGGTCAGCCCACTTTCATTTATTTTTTCCCCAGTCCATTCTCCATCATGCCCACATAACTCCTCTTTTTTTCAGTCCTCAGTAGGACTGAAGTGAATATGAATGTCAAACTAAAGTCTGTGTTAGGACCTGGGAGTCTGAATGGCCTCCTCACATCAAACTTCTCATCCTCTTCCTTTGTGTTCCAGTCTCCTTACACTCCATTGTCCCATTCACTAATGTCTCCTCCCTAGGGACCTTGTGCAGACTTGTTTCCTAGAGCAGGGTGATACCAGAAAGAGGAGGTTGGCATATTTTTCAGGTCTCAGGTCAAGTGGTACATCCTGTCCTGACTTCCCAGGCAAATATATCCTTTTGTTATTTTCCCTTCCTCCATAAATGAAAATAACAATTTCACATTTGGGTAATTATGTGGTTAATAACTATGTCTATAATTAGCTTTAGATCCATGTGGGAAGATTTGTAATTACCTAATTATTTATTACTCTTCTTTAACATGATATCTACCACCTAACTAAATATTGTTTGAATAAATGATTATATAAAAGAGAGTGAGGAACTGAAAGTTAAATACGAGGAGATTTTGTAGACAAGGATATTGGAATGCAGATCAGCCAAAGCAGAGTTTGATGTTGGGTATCATTTCTGTGGCAGCAGATTTATGCAAAATAATTATAAACTCAGTCTTATAATAATAATAAAGCAAGTTTCATGTGGAACATTTACTATATCTCATGAATTGTACTATGAGCATAACACAGTGTTTAAGAAAGTTCAAACCACAATTTCCAAAAGCACTTGTCTGCTGAGATGTTAACATTCCCAGTTTCTGTGACATCTTTGTCTCCAGTGGTCAAAGATAGCTGCAGCAAATGAAATTTGACATCCATTTCAATAAGTGTGTGAGGATAATATTTCGAGATGCAGACAGATGGAAACTTCTTTTCTTCATAGTTCCAATCATATGGCAGAATGATTGGATATTTTGTGAATGGTCAGCATCAGTTTTCTACCTTTAAGGTTAAAATATCTACCATTTCCAGTATGAAAGAGAAGGAAAGAATGAAAGCAAATGCTAAGAGAATCTCTGACTATGAGATCAGCAGAGGACTCATGCCACAGTTGTCTTGATAGGGACAAGAAGGGCCCAGGGCCACAGGTCCCTTTTCTTTCCTTCATGTTGTGGAAGAAAATATCTGAACTGGCTATTTGGTAACTCAATAAAGCACACTGAGTTAGGAGACTCAACCCCTAGATCTCTGACAGCTGAGGAGCTGTGTTTTTTATTAAGAGAATAAAACCAAATGAAATAAAATAGAATAAAGTCAATCAAAACAAAACAATGAATGTGGTACAGGACTTCCAAACAAGATAAATCGAAATCAATAATGGCTACCATAATACCTCTTTTTATCTTCAAAATAACCACCCATACCATCAGACATAATAAAATCAAACAAAACAGAACAGAATAAAACCAGTCAAAACAAAACAATGAAAGCAATACAGAACTTCAAAACAAGACAACAGAAAACAACAGTGGCTACCATAATGCCTCTTGTTATCTTCAAAGTAGCTGCCTATACCAATAGACAATAGAATCAAACAAAACAAAATAGAATAAAATCAATCAAAACAAAACAATGAAAGCAATACAGAGCTTCAAAACAGATAATAGGAAATCAGTAATGGCTCCCATAATATACTTTGTTATCTTTGAAATAGCTGTCCATGGCATCGAATATAATAAAAATCAAACAAAACAAAACAGAATAAAACCAGACTAAACAGACCAATGAAGAGCAATATAGGGTTTCAATAAAAGGATAATAGATTAACAATGGCCCTTTTTAGACGTTTCTTCCCCTTTAACTTTCACAATATCTATTGTGCACTTTGGATCCCACTAACTCCTTTAGTTTTTTTATACTATGGAGACAATAAGATGTTCACCCTTGTTACTCTGAGCCATTTCACCCATGAGCATGATCTCAAGTTGTATCCATTTACCTACAAGAGCCTCGAGGTTATCTTCCTTTGTAGCTGAGTAGCTTTCCATTGTATAAAAATGCTATATCTTCCTTTTCCATTCTGCAGTTGATGGGCAAGATACCCCTACTTTTTTCTGGTTCCCTGTCACATAGAGCGTTGTTCTCTCTCCTTTGAATTTCATTCTATAAATTTTCTTTCTAGTTAAATGTGTTTCTTGTATATTGATGGATCCTGTCTCCTGATCCACTCTGCCTGTGTTTCTTTCTATTGGTGAACTGAGACCATCTACATTAATGATTATGGCCAACATGCACTGACTTATCTCTGCCATGCTATTTTCCTGCTGTTGACTGCCTACTTTCCCCTCCATTCAATTATCTACCCCACTTGGTGATTCCCCTCTGCCACTGTTCCTGGAACCATTGTCATTTTTATCTCTCTCTAGAATGTCCTTCAGTATTCTTTGTAGGGTTGGTTTGGCAGTCATGAATTCCTTTATTTGTTCTTTGTCATGAAGTATCTTGTTTCTCCATCAGTTTTGAAAGATAGTTTTGCAGGGTACATCAGTCTGGGTTGGAAGTTGTTTTCTTTCAGGACTTGAAATACTTCACCCCAGTCTCTTCTTGACTTGATCATTTATATTCCCTATGTATGATATTTGGAATACCTAGTCATGAAGTATAAACTTAAATACTAGAAGTAATTCATTTTTATTTCTGGATACTTAGAATGAAACTAGACGCATAACAAAGAAAAATTGCCCTCACTCTGATTACCCAGTATAATTACAATCAAAAAAGTGTTCTATATGCTTCCAGAGTATTTGTCTGACTATATATTTATCTGTACAACTCTTTGCTGGGTGTTATTTCAGTGTGCTATCAATGAGGTATGAGAATATAATAAATCTAATTTATAGTTAATGTTTGTGAATTTCCTTTGTTTTATTTCTATTTTGCTATTGCTGTGTGATAAAGCACAGAGACCACAAGAAGGATTATTTTTGCGTTTGCTTGACTATTTCCCACTGTACTTTATGTGTCTTTAACATTCACAACATTAAACTGATGTTGAAACAGTATTGGAAAACTTGACATTAAATGAAACTAGGAAAATTCAGGTTTGCAAGAATAAAGTCAAGGAGATAGGAGAGAATATGAAAGGAGAAGGGAGGGAGAAGGGAATAAAAGGAAGTACAAAGAATGGAATATGTTAATACTCAGCATTTGCCAGAGGGAGTGTACAGAGACCAGAGCTTGAAAGTCTAGAGTGACTAATACTTTTCAGCATCATAGAAGTGTCTTGTATAGATGCAAGGAGTAGATGAGCTACATTACTCATAAGGCAAAATACATTCTGAACAAAATTCTATAGGCCAAGAAGGCAGAGTTCTTAAAGAAAGAACTAGATTTGTTGCCGCCTCTGGGAAAAACATGAATCCTTATTCACTATATAAGAGCAAATGCATCCTGAAATCTTTTAAATTTTATGGATATTCTCTCTGGCTTAAGAGAAAATATAAATACATAAACTTTTGAAAACTAGAAATAAAAGATAACTTTCTAAGAAGTGATAGATATACATATATTATAATATATATGTACATATAAGATATCTGTGTATATATGTATGCAAATAATTATACTTATTTGGCTTTTAATATAGCAAATTTACCAAGCAAACTTATTTTGGGGATAAGAGGTTGCTTGGGAAGCATTAATGCTCAGAATTGCACAGTAGAATCATAATTTTATGTGTGTGTTTTAGTTCACAAAGCTCAATTTACAGATTCAAAGACATTCTGCAAAATCTATATTGCTAAATGCAGAACAGAATGTGCTTCTGAAACAAAATTTGTTTTGTTGCTAATTATATTTTTAAAATTTTATCATTACTACCTCCATTGGTTACTGTGGAATAAAAATTTGATTGCGGTAAGAAAACTTCATAGTTTTTTCTCAGCAGGCAAAGCCAACAGTTTTGTTTTACAACTGTTTGGTGAATTCTATCAAGAAGATCATTTTATATTCTAGGTGTTCTATCCTAGGATCCAAGGTCTAAACTCCTCTTGGAGAAGAATGACCTCTATGAATCATTTTCTCAGAGATAATTACTAATGCAAGATTTCTTTCCAAAGCTAAGAAAATGCTACATGCATCCTTGCCAAGGCGTATTGGATTTGCCCAGGATTTGCAAATCCTATTAATCTTTCTTCTGGCTATTATGAGAAAGCTGGCTAATTATGTAAATCCAGCCCACAAAGTGGCAACTTGATACCCTTCAAGACACCCCAGTGAACAAAACAGGATAAAAAGGACTCCTGGACTCCATGCCCAATGATTTTTTTCTTCTTTTAGTACTCCTAAATTTTGTTCCCTCCTCCAGTTGGTCTGAGCCCTTTTAAAACTTTCTTTCTTTCATTCCCAGGAATAATTTTTGTATATGTTTTCCTAAGTAGAGTGAAGCATACTCAGTTATAATGCACTACAAGTTAGCAAGAATGAGAGCTTGCAGCACATGCCTATGAGTAATAACATGAGATGCAATCCGTAACCGGTACCTGTTCCTGCATCCATCACTGCAAGAGACAAGCGTGGTGTCACCGAGGAAAAAACTAGATTTCATGTTGGCGAAAGCATGGTTGAATCCTAGTTTTCACATTTTCTTGCTATGTGAACTATGACAAATTCCTTAATTCCTAAACGTCCCTGGTGACATAGGGTTAGCGATGTCTATCTACTTGTATTGCTATAATGATTAAGTGAGTTATGTGTGTGGTACTTGTCATACATAGTAAGTCCTCAAACGATGACACTTATTTTTCTGCTACAGAGGATTGTACCCAGGACCTTTGGACTGAGCTACTGCCCCAGTCCTTTTTATACTTTAGTATGAAACAGGGTTTCACTAAGTTGTTAAATTACCCATGCTGGGTTGGAACTTGTGATCCTCCTGCTTCAGCCTTCCGTAGTGCTGGGCTTACAGGCATGTGCCACCACACCCAGTTGAGAATGTTAATTTTTGCACTGGAAATATCCTGACACCTCACTTGTACTTACATTGTATTTCCATAGATAAGCTTCAGATAAACTGCTTCTTACTTGGTTTCTTTTGGAAATTGGCTAAAAAATATTTAAAATGTAATAGTTATTTGGTCCTTTTGCTGAGTGAGAAGCTGAAGACTATCTCTTCATACAGAGATGATTATACTTTGTTCCATGTGACTGTACTGTTCTGGTCAGAATTTGATTAGTCTAAAACCAGTTAATTGTGCCTCTGTCTTACTGTGGGAATATACCAAGAGCACAAAAGAGACACTTATCATTCTTTGGGGGGATTTTAAATGTGATGTTCACAGGTACATTTCTTTACTTACTATTTCCCACTATGTCTTCATAGTAATCCCCATTACTTACATTCCCTAAATATGTCTATGTTTAGTGCAACCAGAATTATAATACATATAACACAGATACCCCTTTCATTTTTAGCAATAATATTGTATCTAAGTGGAATTATCAGTGATGGAAACTTTTTCCCAAAAGAATCACGTATGAGAACTATTGTCCACCAGAAGCACAAGAACTAGAATATTAAAGATAAAATTATACACCAGTTCACTCTCCTATACAATTACTATTTAGGTATCTTAGTACTTGTCTTGTTTATTGCAGAGTACATGGATTAGTTTAGTTGCGAAGTGTAATGTTTGCAAATTTAAGTACAATGCCGCTAAGTAGCAGTTTTAGTCATAATCACTTTCAAGGGAAATAAAATTTTCAAATAGCCGCTTTGATAGATTATTTAATTCATGTTTATAAATTATGTTGAAGATGAAAAGCATTATGTAAATGTCAGGACATCATCTAATGTTCCTCAAAGAATTTAATTGATGTGTAAAATGACAATTACTGTATTCTAATTAAATATTAAGAGAGGGAAATGTACTAATGCTTTGATGACATGCACAATTCTTGAGAACTGAAATTGAGTTCTAAGTTAGTTGGTCTTAGGCAACCTCTTGATTTTTTCTAATCACACTGAGTGACATTTTCTTTGAGTAGAAATTAAAAATTGTAAGATCAGAGTGTTTGAATTTTCTGTGGCATTTTGAATGATTTAGTTAATTGATTTTCTTAGAACTACTTAATGTTTTTTTTTTAACTCTGAAGTTATAGATGTGAAGTTAATCCTTGTTTTCTTTATCTTTTAAGCCTAAAGATGATGTGTTCGTACACACATCATCTATTACTATTTTACCTTCATAGTAAAATTACTATAATCATTTATCTATCTTTGTGGGTACATATGTATATATAGACATGAATATGCAAGCAATGATTTAAAATGGAATACAAAAAGTTATATTTGTATTGTTTTATTTGTTAATGGTAGGTTTAGAAAAGTTTCTGCAGTGAACCCCATGTATTCACTGTAAAATTATGTTTGGAATGATACATTAATCATCAATTGAGAATTTTTATATCCTCGATTATTTTTGATTCTCAGTTTCCGTGGATAGTCAGGCTCTTTGAATTTATCTACTCGCTCATTCGTTCATTCATTCAACCAACTTTTATTGAAATCCTCCTATGAGTTCTGGATGCTCTGCTAAATTTCAGAATGCAAATACATTGATGTCTCATCCTCACTCTAATTATTTTTCTGGGAAGGGAACACATAAAGAGGTTAACTAAATGGATGCGCAAAGTTGTAAAAAAAATGTTATTTCTGGAGTTTGAGGGAAAATAGATGAAATATGCCTAAGCCTGGGACCAAAAAGAGACGGCTTCCCAGAGGGTGTTTACTGAACAGAGCCTTAGAGGCCAAGCAGCTATTAGCCAAGTGAAGCGAGGAGGCTTTTGGGCAATTGTATTGTAGTGAGATGGAGCCGTTCTATCAGAGATGAAGGAAGACAGAGCGTTAGGGCCGGCGTGTCGTAGCAGTGTATACTTAAGGAAAGGAATGTTAGGAGGGAGGCTTGGTCCTCATCAGAACGGACCTGGCACGCAAAGCTAAGGAACGTGGTTGTAATCAAATAAGTAAGGAGGACTCAGGGTTGTTCAGCTTTGGAGCAACTTGGACCAGGTTTTCTCTGCACACGAGATTTTGTTTCATTTTATTTTTGCTGCATTTTCCAGATATGGAAATGAATTTATGTCCTGTGGGCTGTATTAACTTGACAGACACTAAAATCTTATGAAAAGAAGCTGCTTGCTTTATATCCAGACAAATTTCGTATGTATGATACACTAATACCCTGTTAAATGGAACAAGCATGCACACTGCTTACACATTACCTGAAGATTAACAGGAACGTTAACACAGAAGGCAATGGCTCACCCAAGTAAGAGTCAAAGAAATAAAAAAATCTGACAGATATCTTGGAGCGAGGTTTTGTTTCCTTTTCAGTTCATCTGGCAATTCCACATCCTAAACTTAATGTGTAGGCATCTTAGATCATTAGAAAGCTAATTAGTATTGAAATTTTCCTCTTACCCTAAGGACTTCTATGGTTAAATAATTCTAAAAGTTGACTCCAGTTTTCAGATTCCTGGGGGTGAGTGAGGAAATAGCATAATGAAAATTTTCTTTGAGGTCTTAAGAAGGCCTTTTTCTCTAAAAATGTTAATTACTCAAGATAGAAACATTATTATACTATGTAGTATAAATGACAATCTCAAGGCCACTACTAAAGTTTGCCATCAATTAGTTTGATAAGTCTGTTAGTGTTTGCATGTGTACATGTATGCAGATGTGATGTAATGGTACATGAAGCAGTTAAATGTCAAAGTCATTAAGGTGACATCCCAGAGACAATGCTTGGAAGCACTTATGTAACATGTATGATGTATGTCACATTCAGGGAAAATGAAGAGTAACCTTATGTCCAGACTTGGGTGTATGATTCCCAGTGAGGTACAGCCTACAGGAATTACATGCACTAGATAATGAAGAACACTATATGTATCAATTAATTTATGTGGCAAGACAACTTATCAAGACATAAAACTGTGAGTGTGTGGAAAGGTCTGATTCTTTTTTTCACTGTTTGGAGGAAGCTTATCATTCTCCAATTTCAAAAATGCTTTTCTTCTTTGTCCCAGGAGCTCTTACAGAACCAAAGCATAGACTGCCAGCTATTGTTAGGACAACCACACATCTGGGTTTTCCTGGGACAATATGAATATAGCAGGTGCTGTCAGCGTCCTGCCTGTAGCTCCTCAGATCTTTTTCAGCTTTGTGCACAGCAGATCCCAGTGTGACTCCTGTCCCAACTACTAGCCCTTGCATCTCTTGGTGGGAGCACTACCCTCAAATGTCTTTGACCTACTTTTTCTGAGTACACAGAGATCTGCGAGTGCCTGGGAATTTATACTCTTCTACAGTTGCACTTAACTGAGGACTGATGGGTACAGAAGTTTAAATATATATCAGTTCTCTTGTTCGCCCAGCCGTGTGACGCACAGTCTCTCCAGCAATCTTTTGAGTAGGCAGTAGGGTTGGCAGATTTCGCAACTATAAATGCAGGACACCCATAAAGGAATTCTTTTATTAGTACAAGTGTGCCCCATGCAACGTCTGAAACATGTTCACAATATTTTTCGTTGGTAATCCGATTGAACTGGATGTCCTGCATCTTATCTAGTGACCGTGTTCTCCTTTGAGACTTCGCTGGGTGTGGCATTTGCACTTGGCCTGTATTTTCTCACAGTTCTTTGTTTCCACTTCTCTACCAGGTTTTCTTTGGAAGACAGGCACAGAAATTCCTTTTGTGCAAATCAGGGTCTGTGTCTGAGGAACTTAACTTAAGGGAGCCTCCCTGTATCTTTATTTTTTTATTTTTTTTTGTGGCACCAGGGATCGAACTCACAACCTCGCGCTTGTTGCCAGGCAGGCTCTTAGGCCACTGAGCTAAATCCCCAGCACAACCCTATATCTTTTGCCTTCTTAGAATTTCCTCTAAGAATGTTCAGGTATGAATGACAACTCAGGCAATCACTTAAGCTATTATTGAAAATATGACTTACTGAGGATGTTATGCTGTGGCTAGTAAATATATAAATGGTGATAGACTAATGAGGATTAGGTAGGAAATTGGAAGCATGATAATAGAGGATACCTTTTAACACAAATGAATAGTCTCAGGTCTGTTTTCCAACACAAGAGACAATGAGTCATGTCCTGGCGATAACAGAAAAGACTGGAAGATTAGCTGGTTACTGTGACAGAAAGGCTTGGCAAGGGTTTCTGTCCTCATCAAAGTCCCTTATGTGTAATATAACTGCATACTGGGAAGATCAGCAGAAGACCCAGACTGTAGGGACTGTGGTGATCTGAACCATGTTCGTTCGGAAGCTGAGGCTTTTGTGTGACTCTGATCTGCATGCTGATCAGACTTAATAATGATTGAGATTAATTTCAAAACCTCAAGGCACAGAAAGAAATCATATTTAATTTGATTTAAATGAAGTAACAAGACCATTGTTTGCTACCTCCAAGTTTGTGGCTACAAATATATAACTTTTGATAGGATTGTAGAATTAAGCCAGGAGTCATTAGTTTCCTCTTTTAGTTAATTTAAGATCTAAAAATGACCAACAAAGAAGTTTGGTACTCTTTTTTTAGTTTTTACAATTTTTTTAGAATTAAAATCTAAATAATAGATAGAATTATTTTGATATTAAACTCGAGCGATCTATGCCAGTGCAGTATTCAGATATTTCAGGGGCTGAAGTGCACGTATAGCATATGAGTATATTTGTCAGATTTTACATTAAATATAATTGAATGATAGTTGCCATGCCATCATGAATTTATAAGTCAAAAATCACACATGAAGTGGAAGTCAAAATTAGATTCAATTTTATTTTATTGACATGTAAGACCAAAGAGTATATTTCCTAATGCTTTACAAAATGAACTGTGTTAATCAATTTCCTTGGCTGAATTAGCATAACATGACCACAACTTTTAAATACACTTAATTTTCTATCATCAGTCCTTCCTCGATGAAGGAATAAAATTTAAGAATTAGACAACATGATGAATACCCTTTATTCTAAGGTCAGACATAAGACACTCAAAGCTAATGGAAAATATCATTCTCAGGCACTGCAAATGAGCCCTACCTCCATCACAAACTGCTGAGATCAGCCTGGAAACCATCTTGAATGTCAAGGGATATGCTCTTCATTTGCAGGGTTTGATTGTTCATATAAATATTTAATGAAAATATTATTAGACTATTCAGCTGAGTGAAATAAACTGATGGCACAAGTAGCTAAAGAAGCTTACTTAATATTCACTAAATGAAGTGGCATAGTAATTTATTTTGCATATTATATAAGTCTTTTGAGAGGTTTTGTACTTTTAAACTTTTTAGCACTATTTAAAAGGTGTCATTACTGCTACAAGTATGAGTTTTTAATGTATTTTTATGGTTAATAAAAATATAACACACATTTTATAGGGAGACAGAAGACTGTCATTCACGTTATACATGATGGAAATAAGGTAACTGATTCTGAAAGTTGAGTTACCTTTAATATAGCTTCACTGAATCTTACCATAAATGTTAACTTTATACTACATAAAATTACACAATGGGTTTCTCAAGAGTAGAACTTAAATGATTAAACAGATAAGGTGTAAAGCCTTTTAACTGTTATGTGAGCTTTGAATTTTCAGAAAAATTGAGTCATTGATTCTGAATCATGTATTTTCAAACATTATTTTAGTGTGTAATCTGGAGGAAAATTCAGAAATAGGCTTAAAAGAGCTGTCACAAGTTTACGTATTTATAGAGAGAGTGTCTCAAATTGTCGTGCTAAATGTTATGTATGTTGTTTTGAAGAAGTTATTTATGGGACATGTACATGTATACAGGATAAACAATTACATGAGAAGAACAATGAGATCTGAAAATGTCTCTTTGGGAAATGAAGAACATAAAAATTGTACTAACTTATAGAATACTAGTTAAAAAAAACAAGGTAACTCTGGGGAATAAAGAATGTCCATGTGTATGTTTACATACTTAGGTGCTTTTGGTGCTTTCACATTATTCTCAAATTATAAAAGGAACAAATCTCTCACATTATTTCTTATTGTTGAGGCAAACAAATATTCAACAAACTTGCTTCCATTGCAGTGTTTATTAGGAAACTATGACAATGAATCCAGAAAAATGTTGAATACACCACTGAATGAGCAACAAATGTTGAGTATAATTTAACATTTATGTCTCGCAGACTTCAGCAGTGTGTGGTATAATTAAACTATTCAACTTGATGGGTGTGGACCGAACTACAAGGGTATATTTAAAAGTCTCCTTTATGTGTCTGTCTGAATATCTTCAGGGAAATCAGAGAGGATCAATGAATCAGACAAATCCTTTAAATAGAGGTAGATGAGAAAAATTTTTCTGCAAACTTCTCATAAAGTTGGTATAATCTGCAAAGGTTAATTTTGAGATATAAAAAGATATTGAAAAATCAAGGGATGAATAATTGATACCATAACAGTTACCTGTTAAGGGTATGAGTTTATGGAGGACTTTTGTTGTTTTGTGTTTATTGTTTCATACATAGCTATGAATGTGGCTGTGTAATTTATCTCCTTTAATTTTATCTTCTTGGCTGAAATTAATCTTAGGGTAAGGGGAGTCTAAGAAATGAGCCTAATTTTCACACTTGGAGAAAAATTATTACAATGCAATTTCAAGGCACTGTACAGCTTTCAAGTTAATAAAGAATCTTAGAATGGGGATCAGAGAACAAAAGGGACACAGACAGAGTGAGGACTGTCCTGTTGGCAAGTGCTGATTTTGCAGCTAGATTTTAAGATTGAGCCAACTACGTAAGCGGAATTCTGACAATTTACAAGACTTAGAGGGGAAAAAATGTATCTCAGGGAGCATTAAGGAGGAAGGATACTGGTACCTTCTTGTTCACACTGGGTAAGGGCAAATGTGATATAGATTGGCATTTAAAGATAATTTACCTTTGGACTACTCAGTCCCCAAGTAGATCAAGGTAGTTTGCCCTGCTTGTGCCACTACTCTCTTGCTAGTGACAAATGTTAATCTTTTTTATTGGCATAAAATATTACCTTGGACTTCAACTTATTTATTATGTAAAATCAACAATAAATATAGAAAGAAAATTTTAAAGTAATAGCAAGATTAGAGAAGACAGAATACAAAAGGAATCCGCAAGGTGTCTGTGGTGGATTGACAACTGGTGGTCAACTTCTAAGAACTAGCTGAACTGAATCAGCTGGTGCTGGGTGCGGATGGCTCATCTGACGATTGTTGCGAACATAAAAAAGGAGAAATGGAGGGGAAGAAGTGGTGTTGTTCTTTCTCCTGTTGCCGATGGTTCTCCTGGAGGAGCTTGTCGAGCTTCTTTCCTGATACGAACTTGGTTGTTACCATCGGAGGAACTCAGGACCTCATTATCGCTGAGGATGGCTGCGGTACATTTCGGGGGTGCTCTAGTCTTCACTTTAAGCAGCACTTCCTGGCCCCAATGCAGATCCCTCATCCCGATGGCACAGATCCTTCATCCTGTTGGCACAGGCTTTCTCACTGCCACCCCTGACCTTTGGGCCTTCCCAGCACAGATCCGTGAAATAGACTTGCATGAAACATTATCATGGGCTCTAGGTCTTCAGCTGGACTCATGCAGGACATCGCCATGGGATCCAGACCCTCACCTGAATTCTTTGGGGTCTTTAGTGTGTGGACAGATTTCCTGCACTTTTTGTGTTTGACTGATTGAGTGACTATTATAAAATAACTCTGTAAATTATATATCCTGTATTAAATTATTTTCCTTGCAAACCCTGACTACCACAGAGTCTATTGAATCAAATTACAGACCCAAACTATCCAATTATAATTTTCAAAATAGTTAAAGAAATAAAGCATGAAACTAGAAGTTTAGATGAAACATTGAAATAATTATATATGCATGTTTATGTATTGATAAAAGATGCTTTATTTATTTTGGGGGGATTTTTAAATTTATTAGTATACTAATAAATTTAAGTGTTTACTACATTAGTTTGCAGTAATAGAGTTTACATGTCTTGTGTGGAGTTGATACATGGTCATAACACATCTTCATTCCCTTCTCATCCCCTTTCTCTTCCATTCCTCCCTTCTTCCTCTCAAGTCCCTTCCCATTTGAGGAAGATCTATCTCTCTATGTCCCAGTATCTTTTATTTTGCTCTTTATTTGCACTGTGGATCTCTCTATCTGAGAAACCATGCAACATTTAAGCTTATGTGTCTGATTTATTTCACTTAACATTATTCACTTAACATTATTCACTTAAACATAAACATAAAACATAAGCATAAAACATAGGTATGAATGTAACAGTGTAATTTGTCTTTAAATATTTTGGGCAAAATTCTAAAAGGGGAATAGCTAGGTTGAAAGGAATTTCAAGTTTCAGCTTTTTGAGGACTCTCTTTACTGATTTCCAAAGTGCTTTTACTAGTTTACGTTCTACCAACAGTTGCAGAAGGGTTCTTTTTCTGCCCACACCCTCTCCAGCATTTGTTATTGTCTGATTTCTTAACGATGGACATTTTTTATGGGGTAAGATGATACCTCATTGTTGTATTACTTTGCATTTCCCTAATGGCCACCGATATTTAGCATTTCCTTGTGTGTTTATTAGTTATTTGTGCTGATTTTTCTGTGGAATGTGTATTCATTTCTCTTGCACATTTTTTGATTGGATCTTTAATTTTGGAAGGTCTAACATTTTTCAGTTCTTTGTATATTGTAGATATGAGTCCTCAGTCTGAAAGATGACTGGAGAAAATTTTTCTCATTCTATAAGTTCTGTGTTGGTGGTTTTTTGTGCTGTGTGAAAGCTTTTTCATTTGATATGATCCCATTTGTTGTTTCTTGGAACTGTTTTCCGTGCAACAGGAGTTCTGTTCACAAAGTCCTTGACTATGCCTATGACTTCAAGCGCTATTGTCTTCTAGCAGGTTAAGTGCTTGTATTTTAAGATTTAGTTTTTTGGGTTTTTTTATCCATTTGAATTTTAGTTTAGTACATGTTGAGAAATATGAGTCAATTCAATCTTCTTTATATGGATAGCCAGTTTTCCCAACATCATTTATCAAAGAGGCTATCTTACCACCAATGTGCGTTTTTGGTATCATTGTCAAAGATCAAATAGTTGAATATGCATAAGATTATTTCTGCATCCTGCATTCTGTTCTGTTGATCCTCATGTCTGTTTTTGTGTAAGTACCATGGTTTTATAAAATTTTTATCAAAGTAGTTTTGTAATATTATTTCAGCTATGGGATTATGATACCTCCTCTTCTGTTATTTTTATCAGGATTGCCTTTGATATTCAGTCTCTCTTCTGATTCCATATTATTTTTAGAATTCATTTGTCCAGTTCTGTGAAAAATGGTATTGGAATTTTGATTGAGAGATACATATAAATCTGTATGACTATTTTGGAAGTATGAGCATTTTGACTGTATTGGTTCTGCCTATTCAGGAACAGGAAATATCTTTCAATTTTCTGATGTCCTCTTCAATTTCCTTTTTCAGAATACTATAGCTTTCACTGGATGGTCTTATACTTCCTTAGTTATGTTAATTTTTAAGTGTTTAATTTTTCTTGGTGTTATTGTGAATGGTATTTTTTTCCTAAATTCTTTTTCAGTGGGTTCATTATTAGTGTACAGGAACACTAATGATTTTTGTTTGTTGCTTTGTATCTTGCTACATTATTTAATTTGACTATTAATTCTAAGAGTATGTTGGTGGGGGTTTTTTAGTCTTCCTTATAGAGGATCATGTCATCTGTAATTAATGATAACTTGAATTCTTCCTTTGTTTTACATATGCCTTTTATTTTTTTTTTCTTGCCTAATTACTATGGCTAATGTTTTTAGCACTATGACGAACAGGAGTTGTTATAGTGGACATCTTTATTTTGTTCCTAATTTTATAGAAAATGCTTTCAATTTTTCTCAGTTTAATGTAACATTGGCAGGTGGTTGGTCATAAGTGGCTTTTATCATATTGAAGTAAGCTCTTTCTATGTATATTTTCTTTGATGTTTTTATCATGAAAGGATATTGGATTTTAAGAAGATTTTTCTGCATGTGTTGAGATAATCATGTGATTTTTTTTTGTCCTTGCTTCTGTTTATGTGATGTAGTACATGTATTGATTTGCATATGTTAAACCTTCCTTGCATTCATGGGATGAAATCTACTTGGTTATACTATATAATCTTTTGGATGATTCATTGTATAATGTTTGCCAGTATATTGTTGAAAATTTTTCCGTCTGTGTTTATTGAAGAGATCGTTCTATTTTTCTCTTTTCTGGTTGGAGTCAGAGTAATGGCAGCTTCCAGAAAAGACTTTGGGAGTACTCTTTCCTTTTAAATTTCATTAAAAACCTGTGGGGTATTAGTATTAGTACTTCCCTGAAGGTTTTGTAAAGTTTAGCAGAGAAACTATCCTGACCTAGTTTGTTTTATTTTTTAGTGGGCAGGTGATTTATTTTTACTTCAATATAATGTTCTATTAATTGGATTATTCAAGATTTTTAAATAGTTTTGTTCATTTTCAGTAATTTATATGATATCACAGCCTATCCATTTCTTCTGATTCTCCAGTTTATTGGCATACAGATTTATGAAATAGTTGGTAATAATTGTCTGAATTTTAGCAGCATCCACTGTGATTTCACCTTTTTTATTTCTAATTACATTGATTTTGATCTTTTCCCCAATTTTTTGGTTAGATGGGTTAAGCATTTGTTCATTTTGTTTATTCTTTTGAAGATCAAACTGTTTTAATTATTTGTTATTTTCTGGTCATAATTTTATTGATTTGTATTCTGATTGTTATAATTTCCTCCTTTGTGCTAGTTTTGAGTTTGGACTGTTCTTTTTTTTTTTTCTAGAACCTTAAGGTGCACTGTTAGGTCATTCAGGTTGCTCTGTTTTTGTGATGTGGGCATTTACAGGTATAAACCTCCCTCTTAGTACTGCTTTTATTGTGTCTCCTAAGTTCTGATGTGTTTTACTGGCATTATTATTTAGTTCTAAAATCTTTCTTATTTGTTCCTTATTTGTTTCCATTTTTTTTGTAATCCATTATTTAGTTAAGAGTGCATTGTTTAGTTTCCATGTTTTTGCATAATTTCTATGTTTTCTCATTTGTTGATGTGTGAGTTTGTTGATAATATGAATGGTGTAATTTCAATCCTTTTATGTTTACTTGAGCTTGTTTTATTGGCTAGTATATGGTCTGTTTTGGAGAAAGCTCCACATGCTACTGTAAAAAATGTTTATTCTCCTGTTGGACAGAACACTGTATAAACCTATTAAGTTCATTTGTCTGGAAATTTTCTTCCATTCTAATACATCTTTATTCATTTTGTGATCTAGTTAGCCTGTCTATTTGCTATAGTGGAATATTGACTTCCCCTACTATAATTGTGTTTATTTTATCTGATCTTTTATATCTGGTAGTACTTGTTTTATGAAATTGGGTCACCATTGTTTGGTGCATACATGTTAATAATTGTTCCCTTAATTCACATATACTGAATTTCTTTGCCTCTTTTGACCAATTTTGGGTTGAAGTATACTTTCAATATAGGCTAGCTTATAGAATAGCTATACCTGCTTTATTTTTGTTTCCTGTTGCATGGAATATTTTTTTACCATCCTTTGATTTTTGATCTGTGAGTTTCTTTCTGGGTTAAACATGTTTCCTGTATATGGCATATCATTCAATTTTCTTTCTTGATCCATTCTGCCAGTTTGTCTCTCAATTTGGGAATTCATATATTCACATTATTAGTGATAGGTATCTATTTATTCCAATCATTGCTTTATTTCCTTGTTATTGATTCCCTGTCTTTCTCCTATACTTTTAATGATCACCTTGTCTTGTGTGTTTGTTTGCTTGTTTTATTTTCTGAGACTGGATCTTGCTCCATTGTTCAGGTAGGCCTTGAATTCATAGCAATCCTGCTGCCTCAGTCTCCTGAATGCTGGGATTACAGGGGTATGCCAACACACCTGGCTTAATGTATTCATTGTTTTAGACCTTTTGTCATTGCTAGCTTTGTTGTCTCTTTCTAGGATATCCTTGAAAACATTTTGAATGCTGGTTTGGTAGTCATGAATTTTTAGGTACTCTTTATCATGTAAGAATCTTATTTCTCCATCAATTTTAAAGGATAATTTTGCAGGATATTTCAGCCTAGGTTGGAAATTACTTTCTTTTGGGACTTGAAATACTTTACTCCAAGTTCTCTTGGTCTTTAAAGTTTCTGTTGAAAAGACTGCTGTAATTATAATGAGTTTTCTTCATAAGTAATTTATTGCTTTTCTCTATGTCCTTTTAAGATTCTATTCATATATTGGACTTTGGGATTTTGACTACGATATATTATGGAAAGTTTCCTTTCTGATCATGGCCATTTGGGGTCTACATGGTTTACTTATCTGTATATTATTGGAAATCTTTTGGCTATTATTTCCTTAAACAGTTTTTTGTACCATTTGTGCTGTCTTCTAATTTTCACTAATTCCAATTAATGTTAGATTAGTCTTCTTTGACTCATCCATGAATCATTTAGATCCAATTTTCGTGTTCTCCTATTGTTTTTAAGGCATCTCTCATTGATTTGTCACAGACAACAGCCCTGTCTTATATTCTGAGGCCCAATTCTCACGTTCATTACTTGTGCTGCCTGTATTTTCAGATTTTTATTCTCCTAAAATTCTCTTTGGAGCCTTTTTATGCACTTTAGTATTTTCTGTACTAGTCTTGCATGTTTTGTTTAGCTCTTCTTTATTTTCAGTAGTGTCTTCTGTGAACTCAATAATTTTGTTTCTGACTGGCTCAATATCTTATTACTCAAATCTTCTGTGAGTTTGCCAAGTGACTTATTGATATGTATGGTTATCTTTCCTGATATGGTTTTGAATGATTCACTTGTGTGGCTTTTGGT
This sequence comes from Cuniculus paca, assembly GCA_004365215.1. Classification (NCBI taxonomy): domain Eukaryota; kingdom Metazoa; phylum Chordata; class Mammalia; order Rodentia; family Cuniculidae; genus Cuniculus; species Cuniculus paca. The sequence goes on along the minus strand of RJWT010000766.1, from coordinate 30,505 downwards.
TTCCTCCCCTTTAATGCCCCATTGATCATCTTTGGGGGATTTGGGAATTTTGGGAGGCATTTTGATAGTTGACTTCTCATGTTTTTTATTTATTTGTGTGATTCATGCAGGTAGATTGAGATGAATGTCTTTGTTTCTATTATTGAGACTTCTTTAGTCAATGGCTAGTTTTCAGTGGAGTACTCTGAGCTTGTCTAATTGCTAGCCTTTGTTCCTTTCTAAGGTGGTTTTTAACCACCTTCATTTACTTGAAGTGGAAGGTAACAGCATATTTTCACACTTTTAAAAGCCATTTGGTGTAATCTATTAACGTTGAAAGTAAATATTCTCTATGGCCTTGAAATTTCAATTTACTTCCAATAGAAATGAATGATAACATGAAGCATGGCAGGCCAAAACCTTCTCATAGGAGCATTATTTGTAATTGTTAAAGACCAGAAGTGACACAGAGAGACAGCAAGAATGAAATGGATAAATGATTATGATATAATTATTCAATGAAATTATCTACTGCAATGCAAATCATGTAATCTTCGCTATACAAACAACATGGATGGATTTTGTAAGAATAATGTTGATTAAAATATGTCAGAAACAAAATAAAACATTTTTATTTTAACAAATAATTCATTCAAAGGTCCAAGTATATGTATGTGATTCAGGTAAAATTGTTTCAACATATATATTTCTTTTAATGGAATATATTAAACTATAAATTTGTAATACTTATCAAAATGTACTACATATAACATGCTATAGAAGATCTTGCTACTGGATGAATTAATTGGCTGAATAAATGTTGTAATAAGTGACTTCTATTATTCAAATTGATCTGATTCTGCTCTTTAATTCGAATGTTTTCCTCCTAGGCCCTTCAGCATTTGGGGCAGATGTAGTTATACTAAAGGGCAAAAAAGGGAAGAAAACAAAGCGACAACAACATAAAATACACCATTATAAGCTGTATGAAAGTATTTGTGTCTTGAAAGAGACCATCACATGCACTTAGTTCCAGCAAACAAGGCCAGTTCAACATCTTAATTTAGTTAGGGAAAGTAGACTGTTTTTCTCCAAAATGAAATCATGAAGACAGACTATTCAAAGTGATATGAACATAAATAACCAGTGAGAAATTTGATTCAGTGTACCTAGAACCTATGGTCCTAAATTATGATGATGGTTTAGTCCAATGGAATCATGTCCTTGAACAGGATTCTCCCTCTTAACATATAAGTCTTATGTTTGTCAAGCAGATCCCTAGGCAGGATCAACTTTCCATGGTAGTGAGAAATATTCAAGAGGCATTGGCACTTCCTTTCTTCATGACTTTAGAAAAGTTGAATACAGCCTTTAGAAAAGCATTCCAGTCTTTCACTCACCTTGGCAAACATTTCAGGTGGATACTGTCCGTAGCCTTTGTCCGCAATACTAACCAACATATGGCCAAGTGTAAATCTCCTGAGGTAATGATTCTACTGTTCTTTTGTTACAAAGAAAATTGAATCCAAAATGCTAAAGGAAATCAATATACTGAAATCCAGGTAAAGAACTCATAATTTGTTCCTTGGAATGCCAAAGCTAAATGAGGACTCTAAAACTCTCAGCTTGAGTTTCAATACAATAATCCTGTAATATAGAGTAGGATCAGTGTGGATAAGTGAACAGATTTTTTGGCATAAAAAAGAAACCTGAGACAATAGCATATAATATAAGCCTGATATTTGAGCATTAATTTTGACAAGAGAGGGATTTTTAGTAAGAGTTCATGTAATTAGGTGTCATTCCAAGGAACTCACTTAGATAAAATCATAAATGGACAGTGTCATGTTCTCTATTTCCACGGAGGATATTAATTTAAGATACAGCAGCATAAACCCAGTCACCTATATTGAGGACTGCTTTGATAGCAAAGGTCATTGAATTCAAAAGTGTGCTCATTTAAAATAGAACTTGTGGATTCTGCTACTGTGTAGTTATTGAATAATAAGACTCACCTGTCTAGCATGACTTTTATGCATTCCCAGCTGAAGCCAACAGGATAAATCAGACACACTTTCAAGGATCTATGCTGTCATATAATTCTTCAAGATTGATTCAATATATTTTAAGAAGCATAATTCAAAGATCAGAAGGTAAAGGCACACATACCATTGTGAATACAAATCACTTCTGCAATATTTACAGATGTGGGTAGATGGCGGATATTGAGCTTTTTGCTTTCCTATCATTTGCCATTTTTGATGGAGACTAATATAAAATTCCCTGTATACTAAGCTTTCTGATGGTTATATAGCATATAACAAAGTTCAGTGAAATAATGAAAGTTTTAATGCATTTCATTTGGAACTAGAATATTTTGAAATCCCATTTCTTTTTAGAAAAACGTATTTCATATACTGTTGTTTGTAAAAAAATTTATTAATTTGATTTTTAAAAATAGTTTCTAAATCCTGAAGATCAGAAGAGAATGTAAAGAAAATTGAAGCCTGTTATAAAGCTTTCGGTGGCTGAGATTAAATGATACCAGACTTTTCCTGAGCTTGATATTTTTATTCAAAATATTGCCAACACAGAGTTGGGGTTTTACCACCATATCATCCTGGGCACAAGTTATTAGCAGTATAACAAGGAATTTTTAATGTCTACATTTTGATGCATTATATTACATTTTATAAGGTTTTCAAATATTCGTAGTATTTGCCTTAAATTATACTTTTATGATAATTATGATAAATGACATTTCTATTTTATTTCCTCAGTAAACACTATGAAAAGAGTGATAGAGTATATAACATCAGAGTATCATTGACTAGAATAAAACATATATTTGGGGAGTGGTGATAATTGTCTTTGTGGAATAGATGCAACTTTACTTTTTATTAATAACAGTTTGGAGCCCAATGCAACAAATATAGAATATTTAGAATAATCAGGTGATAGGTGTTGATTTCACCAACAAAATCATGTCAGACACACTGGATGAGAAATTCACAGATGCTGTTATTCATTTAGAAGTCAAAACAGTTATCATATTGTGCTTCTTTTACTTCTGTCCACAAAAATTTCACCATCGTATTACTGTATATAGAGTTGAAATTTTTTATCACTATCCTCTCTGGTCTGGTGTAACTGCCTGTCATTTGATGTTGTTTCCAGTAGATGGCAAAATAGTTATCATATCCTAGTGGATGGTCCTGTGATAGTGTTACAGGCAGCTGAGTTAGATAGAAATATTATAGGCAGTCAGACAGGGCTGGGCCCTCAGAGGAGCCAGTGCCGAAGACCAGATATTATGTGACCTTGGAGGAGACAGATACCTCCTGCTGTGGGCCAGATCTCAAGACAAAAGGCAAAACAAATGCAACCACACCCTAAGTATAGACATCAGGGGTTGATACTCTAAATAGGTATAGATCACCTTGAGGAAGCCAGCAGTCACCATCCCAACCCCCTATAGGAAGAATCACTGCTCCATAAGAGTGCTCGCTTGCTACATGACTGGCTTTCCAATTTGTCCTTGATTTGGTCAATTTTACCTGAACTATTAATCTTATTGGTTGACCATAGTTCTGTCCCATCTGAGGCCCACCTGCCTTGTGAGTTCCCAGGTATTCCCCATCTTGGACACATCTTACCTCATGGTTTTACTCTATAAAATCCCTGGAAAAGTCAGTCTTTGGCAACTCACTTGGGACCCTTTCTGTCCCTCAGACAGAAGCTTTCTTTCTCTCAATAAATATATTCTGCTCTTAACCTCCATTGTTCCTAAAATTCATTCTTTGATTTTAGAGAACACGAACTCGTACCAGACATATAGTAGGATGGGAGTTTCATTCCCTATGTCAATAGCAGATATAACTATGATAGTGAAGATTGTAGAAGGTCATGGAAAGTAACATTGCTTTATGTATTACACACAGAAACATTTTTTTAAAAATATGCAGCTCTTAACTAGCAGCAAGAGGCTAACATGTAATGAAGAGAGTTTGACAAACAAAAGATTTTAACAATGAAAAGCTCTGAAATCTGTTATAGGCTATAAATTTTCTAAGAATGCTGTGCTGCAATGCAAATTGTGAAATCTATTGTCTGACTCCACAAACTGTGTCTATTTCCCCTTACAGTCAAATTGCTTTGGAAACAGCATGTCAACATAACCTGTAACTGTAAAAGGTTCCTGTTCAGTTGTTCTGGTTCCCGTAAGAGCCCACCCTGTTCCACAATGACAAAAGTACGGCCTTTTATGGGCAAAGAGTCACCAGGTCACTGTTCTCCACCCCGTCCTCCCCGTGAGCCTCCCCAGCTTTAAAAAGCTTAAAAAACCCCAGCAACCCTATGCTCAGTGTACACTTCCTTACTCCTGCGTGAGGACGGACAGTGTCGCCGCTGAGCTCAGCTAATAAAGTGCTTCCTTTTTCTTTTTTTGGAGTCTGTTGCTTTTATTTTTGGATTGGATTTCTTTCCCACAACAAAATCCATTTCCACACCAGGCATGATAGAAAAACAAAGAAACAAACAAACAAAAAACCACCTTTTAAAAATATTTCCTTGGTAAACTACATAAAGGGAACTATATACTTCACTAGGTTATTCAACTTAATAGATTTTAATTTTATTTTGTACTTGTTTATACTGACTTCATAACTGATTCAGCCTGACCCTTTGAAGGCAATGCAGATCTCAGCAGGAAAGGGGATAGTTAGCCAGAACACTCACACTTGGAGCAGCTCAACCCCTCCCACTACACTACCCCTTGTTGAGGGATCTTGGCTTTGTCTGCATTTTTCCAACCTTTTACTACCTTTGAATGTGTACATCGATTTTATTTCTGCTACGCTTGATACCTGAGTTCTCGGAGGTTGCCATTTGGGCCCCATCTTTATTCTCTTTTCTCTTAGCTCTTTGGGGGAGTACCCAAGTCCACTCCTTTCTCTTCACCTGCTACTACCCCAATAGAAGGGTCAATTCGAATACCACAGGTGAGAACGAAGTTGTCAGTGGTTAGCTGCCTAAAACAGAACACAGCTAATTTGGCAACAGTTTGTATTACTGGCATAATCCTTAGATAGACACTCTAGCTCCTTTGAGGGCAGACTGAGCACTTAAAGGGTGAATACATTCCAGTGTAAATGACCCTCCATATTTCAAAGAGCTGGAGAAATCTGCCAGGAAATTGCCCTTAACCATTTCAACATTTCTGATTTTAAATTCAGCAAAGTACCTCCAACTAGAAAGCTGAGAAAAGAGATAGCTTTGTTTTTCCACTGATGCTTTCCATTTTGTAGCTTTAATTAAAGCAGATGTCTTATGTGAGGATTCTTTTATTTACATAGAATACACTGCTAAAATGAAGGTTTTCATTCTATGAAAAGCCTTCCTGACCAGGAAAATGAGACCAGGCTAACCCAACTTTATTTAAGTCTTTTGAAATTTCAAACATTTCAAGTGCTCTCCTCAGCGTCTTTCATGTCAAGCTCTGTGTATAGGTCTGCACAGTGCCCAACGAATTGCAGGGAGGAGTGAAAACAACAATTGGCCAACTTTGAGTTTTATTCTCGAATTCTTCACTACTCCTCATTGGGAAGCGGATTAGTGTTTGCAGAAGGCTCTCAGCAGAAGTTTCAGAGGCTGCAGGACTAACATGATGAGTGCCCATCTTGGGAAACCTTCTCAGAAGGTTTCTAGCAGTCCACCCCATGCAGTCTTTAACTCTGAAAACTCCTAAAGCTACATTTCAAGGTCTGGGGTGTGTGACAATTTATCTTATGGTTTTTTTTAAGGGTGCTTTCCTCTTTTTTTTGTATGATAGACTGATGACTTTTTTACTGTAGGAAGAATCACTCTACCTATAATCCCAGATAGATGATAAGAAAAAAAAAAACCAAAAAACTGTTTCCTTCCTGTAGATTTTTTTATCCTCTTATTCTAAGTCTCATCAGTTTCACTTCCTACCAGTGTTGCTTCTTCCCACTCAAGCATGCAAAAGGAATTTTTTCCTCTTTCTTGTCCCCAGTATTCAAGATGTCACTGCTTACAAGGTAGAAACTTCGAGTAGTTAAGTTTTCCTATTTTATTTCCTATTAAATATGTAGTGCAGCGTTTCACACAAAATAAATAACAGCGTATTTTTCAGCAACTGATTGAAGACCTAACTTTTCAATATGAAGTGAAGTAACAGCCTTATGTAATGTTAGTGTTCATTTCCCATATTGCTTTTCTGACAGAACATGCATTATACAGGGCATTTGCTACACTTTAATTGAAAACAGGTATTATAGATCATCCTCAGAAGATTGTAAATATACATAAATTCATACATCTTTGTTGAGAATTCTTGGCTGGCTAATGTTGAAAAGAATAATTTTTATTTCTTTTGGGGAGAAAAAAACAAAAAGCATCACATACAACATAGTGAATACTTAGTAAACAGTAAACATCCATAAGATTCAGCCTTTTTTAAACAAATACTGAGAACCCTGACCGAATTAAAAAGAAAAACAAAACAGCTCGGGGATTATCAAAACATTTAGTACCAAACTGTGTTCAGAAAGATTTTCACTCCCAAGCATTCAAAATAATGGAGAAAAGGTAAGCAGATTGCAAATATCACAATGAAGATAATCATGACAAAACTAATAGGAAGAAAATTACATACTGCTTGAAGGAAGACAAAGAGTAATTAGAGAATTTTATGCAGATCATTTCTTTCTTTACAGAGGCACGAGTGTTTACAGATAAAGAAATTAGATTCTACTATCGTCGTGGAAATATGAATTGCTAATTTTATCAGTTTTCTGATTTATTTTTACCTTAGCATTGAAAATTATTCAAATTCAAAACTTTTTTCAATTTAAACGTAAATACAAAACTTTTTCTACTACTTAACAAAGGCAACTGTCACTCAATATTAGACATTTTAGATATTCCAGGATAGCATACTTAGGTTTGACTTGGATAATTTAGAGGTTCTCAGACTAACTAGATATGTAGTTCACAGGAAAACTTATAATTCTCTACTTTTTCAACATACTCATCTTTATAGAGCATTTTGGCCATTCTTTTGAGATCATGATGCACAATATTTTAACATTGTTATTCACTGATTATTTTGCTTTGAATTTTTGTTGTATTTTCCATAGAATTAGGATTTTTTTTTGTATTTTCTTTATTAATATCTACTTGTATTACATTAAAAAAAAGGCATAAGCCTTGAGCTGAAAAGCCTGCTTCTATATAAAAGTATCTATTCTCAGACTTAGTGCTGTCTTTATTTATAATGTTTATATACCCAGTATCAAAAACTTATCTATTTAATTTCTAAGACTGAAATCAATGCCTTTTCCTACATAAATTCCCTTCACCAGCAAGCAAGTTGGCTGTTGAAGCAAGGTGCTTCTTGTATTGGACACGTTCCTTCTGCTAAACAGGAACAAATCTATGAGGAAAGTTATATACTCACTGCCCAGGACTGTGTTCAGTCAATGTCTGACTGAAACGAGGCCAGTTAAGATAGAGCCCTTCCTTCAAGGAGGAGGACTACTCCAGTTCAGCTCATGTCCAACGCTCTTCACAGGACCAGGCTGAGGCTTGTTTCCAGCCAAACCCACATCCTTTCTTGACTTGCTCTCTTCCCTGTCCTGATGTGCCCATGCCCCTCTCCTGACAGTCCTCTGTTATGATTTAGATCTAAAATATTTCCCAAAAGTCTTGCATTCACAGGTGGGACTTTGTAAGGTAATTGGATTGTGAGGACACTGTACTCATCTCGATCAATCCACTGACGAGTTCAGGGTTGATGTGCTGCTATTCAGAAATGGGCCCTGGTTGGAGCAGCAGAGTCACAGGGGTCATAACCTGGAAGGCTGCACTGTGGTTCCCAGCTCTTCCCTCTCTCTCTGCCTCCTGGCCACCTTAAGGTGAGGCGCTTTCTTCCTCCAGGCTGTTTACAATGCTGTTCTGTCTTGGAATCAGCCAACTATGGCCTGAAACCATTGAAAATGTGAGCCAAAATTAACCTTTCCTCTAAGTTTCTGGTGTTGGGGGCAGTAGCAGGCTTTGAGATTTTCCCTCGGTGTGAAGGCACATTATTCGATTGGCCCGGGTCTAGGAGAGAACAAATACAGAAAGTGGATTGGTTTTTCTCTGAAAGTGGGGGCAGAGATTTTTCTCTGTTTCCTGAGACATCAGAACTTTTGGTTCAGCAGCCTGAATGGGCCCTGGATTGCACGTGTTGTTGGTGCTCGCCTTGGTTTTCGATGGTTCTCTTCCAAAGATTTAGGTTGCGCATCAGCTATGCCAGATGGTCATGGTTATGGTGCTAGTGCACACAATTACCAATCATGGTGATGTGCATTTACGTATTTTGCTTCTTTACCTAGTTCTTTATGAATACAGTTCAGCTGCTAAGAAATGTTATACCTGTATGAATGTCATTAATATACCCTGGTGGTTATGCTTGCAAAAATACTTATTTCCTCCTTTGTCACATACAGTCACTTATGAAGTATTCTTTTCTGTTTGCATGTTTCTAAAATAAATTCCCCCGTAAAAGTGTGAATCGATATCTTTGAAATAATTTCTAAAATTATTTTTACAGAATTTCATTCTCAGGACTCTGATCTTTTGGCATTGAAGTCTTAGAGATTTTAAAATAGAGAAACTTTGATCTTTTGTCATTCCAACATTAAGGATTATGATGTTAGGGTTATGTCTTTTGATATTGTAGATCAAGCTTCTTCATATGATCCGATGCTATATAAATGTGTCTTCAAGTTATGTCCATTACTTCGTTCTGCATTGCTGCAGACTGGACTCAGTGATTCTTAACTTTTGCATGCATCACAATCTCCAGAGAAACTCTAGTATTTCTGATTCTGTCGGCATGGAATAAGACCCAAGAATCTACATTTTTAATGAGGTCATTAGTGTTCTTGATGCTGGTATAAGGATTATACTTTTGGTACTACAGCACTATGTTATAGAGGTGGAAGTACATTGAGAAATTCTTTCGCATGAGCCGTCTTTAGGAAGTGTATCCTACATATTAGGAAGAAATTCTTGTATTTAAGGAGACGTAGAGACTGTGAACTAAATGCTTAATAAGATGCCTTTTAATTCAGAACAGTTTTGTTTATTAAAAGCCCATTTGCTTTGCTGAGTTTGGCAGGAATGGGGAGAGGCACATCTGTGGAGAAAAGCTGGGGCTGAATTTAATCTCTCAGCATTAAAAAAGTGATGAAGAATTAAAAGATCTCAGGAATAAATAGAGTTGAGAGGGGCCAGGAAGAATTCATGCAGAGAGGAGAAGAGAAGCAAAACTAAATCTCTAGCAATGGTAAGCCTAAGGTGGAACTTAGTGTAAGAAAAATATATGAGGTTTTTAAGCAAATCAGTCTGGGTCTGTGAGACTATGAATGATTAAAAATGACTTGAGGAAAGGAAATTTTTTTTTTGTCTCTGTTGAGGAACAGTGCTCTGTGGACTGAGGTATCAGAAGATAAGAGGGAGCCAATGCCTCTGTAAGTAGTTTTGTAAAATATGCTCACAATAACAATTTTAAAATTTAAATTCTATCCCATCTGGGAATGTGATAATGTTTTCTGTCATGTATTAACATTTGTGATATATGCACCCTTTTCAAATGAAATAAACACTTCAAAGCTGTCAGTTGATTGGAAAGCAAAATAATATATCACAGTAACTTTTGGGACAAGTAGATCAGGTAAGAGTAAATAATTCTGCAAATGATGACAAATAAACAAGTTTCAGCTCATTTAATATCCTACATTTCTAGAGACACATTCAAATCAAGGTCATGATGGGTAAGAATATTTCCTGTTTATTCATTAATTCTCAGACTTATTCATCTTTGTTAAAATAATGTACTGGCTGGACTAATTAATTTAGCAAGAAAAAAGACATTTCACACAATATAGTAAACAATCCAGAGAGCTTCATTTTTTTTTTAGTTTTTTTTTTATTTTAAAAAGCAAAACAGAAGAAAGGATAGAAACTCTACAGAATTTTTTAAAAAGTAGGAAATTAGCTCTGGTTAATATATTGCATATTGTTATCTTAGAAGTAGTTGTTCAAGTTACAAGATTCAGGCATGAAAAAAATTATCAAAGAATCAAACAATGAAAGTGCAAACTGTTCTTCGTGATGAACTGACAGATCAGCAGTATAGCTATCTATTATCTATCTATATGTATGTATATTATACCTATATACATATACTCTTTTCCCTTCTTCCTTTTCTCCTCTCCCCTATCCCAGTTGTTCTTTCCTTTTGAGCACTTTCTTTCCCTAACAAGTACGTAGTAACTTTACCTCTTTTGATTATTTTTGGTTTGAAGTTCACATTTCCACAAACAGAATAGCTACCCCTGCTTTTTTCTGGGTTCCTGTCACATTGAATATTTGACTTTCAGTCTATGAGTTTCCTTTTGAGTCAGATGTGTTTCTTGTATACAACGTATTGTTGGATCCTGTTTCTTGATCCATTCTGCCAATCTATTTCTTTTAATTAGTGAATTGAGGCCATTTACAATAATGGATATAAGTGATATGTACTGACTTAACTTTATCATGTTATTTTCCTGTTGTTGGTTCTCTGCTTTTCCCCCTTGTTTAATTGCTTGCCCTGCCTGGTGGTTTCTTTCTGTTGTTGTTCTGGGAATTGTCATTTTTGTCTCTATCTAGTATGTCTTTCAGTACTTTCTAGGATTGGTTTGGTAGACATAAATTTCTTCAGCTGTTCTTTGTCATGGAAGTATCTTATTTATCCATTAATTTTCAAAGGAAGTTTTGCGGGGTACATCATTCTGAGTTGAAAGTTGTTTTCTTTCAAGGCTTGAAATATTTCACTCCAAGCTCGTCTTGACTTGAGGGTTTGCACTGAGAAGTCTGCCATGATTCTAATGGGCTTTCCTTGATAGGATAGTTGTAGCTTTTCTGTAACGACTTTTAGTATTCTGTTTTTATGCTAAATTTCTGGGATCTTGATTATTATATATCTGGGTATAAATTTATTTTGGTTATGACTGTTTGGAGTTCTATATGCCTCACTTACCTGAATATAAGATTCTTTCACCATGCTTGGGAAATTTTCTGCTTACTTCTGAAAATAGTCTTTTTATGTCATTTGCATTGACTTCTGCATTTTCATTGACACCTATGAGTTTTATATTGTTTTTTCTTTGCATTGTCTTGAAGCTGTTGAGTGGTTATTTCGTGATAGCTTGTTATTTTTAAAAGTTATTTCCTTTCTTGAGCACTAGCTGTGATCCTGTCTTCAATGTCCTAAAGTCTATCTTCAGTTTCATTTGAGTGGTTTCTCTAGCTTTCAATGGAATTTTTAATTTCCTAGATTTCTCTTTGAATTTGTTTCATGTATCTATTTTTTTCCTATATTGTTCATTCAAGGTTTCCATCATTTTCCCATGTTCCTGTGCTTTTTTTTTAATCTATGCCTTCTTTAGCTATGCTGAGCAACTCCTTTATTGAGGTTGTCATTTCTTTCTTTACATGACATATTGCTAATCTGATTTCCTCTATAGCCTCATGGATTTGTTTCATTATTTCACTTGCTGTCTTTTCAGAAATTTCAGGCATATGACTCTCATTGTCCTCTATTTCAGTGTTTCCTGTACTTGTTCCTGATAGACTGGGCGTTTGAAGTTGCATTTTGCTGCATTTTTTTTTGTCATTTTTACCCCTTGGGTTACTATTTTGTTCTTTTCAATCCCACTAGTCTCAACTGTCTGTCGTGTGTCTTGGGGTCATACTGTGTGGCTGATGTTCGCCCAGTTGCTGGCTTCTACAATGTAAGGGAGGAACCAAGTCATCTGCATTCTTCCCACTGAACCCGTTGGGTGATTCCTGTATTCTTCCTAGACTGACTAGTCTAGGAGCATTGCTTTAAGCCAACCCTTAGCTTCTATTCTTACTGTGGCTTCGGGCTGTTCCTTGCTGCCAGATACACCTGTCTGTAGTGTGCGTCCCAGCTGGTACTCTACTGTGTCATTTGGGGTCTTGTAGGCCCTTTCAGGTTCCTCTGGTGTTGGGAGGCCTTGTTGGCACTTTCATCAACCCATCTGGGGCTCCCTATATGGAAAAAGGACTCACACTCTTGCCGGCTTGCCAAAGTCCTCCAGCTGGGGGGAGGTTCGCTGGGGCTCCTGTTGACCCACTGAGGTCCTCTACTTGAGGGGAATGCTCACCACACTGTTACCAGCCCACTGAGGTCCTCTATGTGTGGGGCAGGGTTGCCAAGGTTCCCAGCAGGTAGTGGAAGGGGTCACTGATGGTCCATAGCTGCTGAGATCTTTTGGGTGTGACTGAAGTGTGGTTGATGATCCCCTTGGCTGCTGAGGTCTTTCAGGTGCAAAGGAAGGGTGGCTGAGTTTCCCCTCGGTTGGTGAGGTGTTCCTGGTGTAGGGAAGGGTAGCCAAGGCTCCCCCAGGCTGCTGAGGTCTTTTGGGTGCAGGGGAAGGGCGGTTTATGGTTCCCTGGCTGCTGAGGTCATCCAAGTGAGATTTGTTTCTTAAAATAAAATCTTTACCTTTATTTTTCTAATTTTAAAGAATATGGAAAGCTAGAACAATGAAAAAATTACAAATTATAAAGTAATAATCAACTATATTGCCAGGCATGGCAGTGCCTATAATCCCAGCACTTGGAAGGCTGAGGCAGGAGGATTGCTGCAAGTTTGAGACCAACCTGGGCTACCAAGTGAGTTTGAGGATGCTACATTTAAGCCATTTTCTAGTTGTGAATAGTTTTAAAAAACAATTTTATAAAATTTGCGTTTGTACATTAGTTACACAAAATGTATACTTCATAGACCTTTACTTCATATTGTAAGTGTAAGCTGCATATTTTAGGCAGTGAATATGCCAGTGAATACTAAAAGCATTGTAATACATTATGGTGTACAAATAAAAACAAGACAATATACACAAATGTAGCATCCTTGCATTAATTAAATGCTTTTAAGTGATATAATTAATTTGAGGGTTTAATATGTGCTAAGTTAAAAATGACTTCGTCCTGGTTGTGATTTGCCCAGTGTCCTTAACTCCCAAAGCCTGGACTGGCCGTGTTCTGATCTGTCACGCTGTTACAATCTGCATTGGTGCTAGTTGGGAAATTCCTAACTCACACAGCCAGAGAGGGGCCGGGGATGAGTGGAAAGCAGTGTTGTCCAATAATCCATGGTTTGAGACTGTATAAATGCATTTTATTTTAAATAAAAGCAAAACCTTTTATTAAAAAAAAAAGTGAGTTCAAGGCCAGCCTTAACTGCATAGTGAAACTTTTGACTTGAAAAGAAAAAAACAAACAAACAAAACATAACAAAACAAAACAAAACAAAACAAAACAACTATATTACCAACTGGTACAGATATTTGGGAGTATGGTTTACCTATATCCATTTTCGTACATAGCACTGAAAATATAAACTTTATCTCAAAAAATGTGTTCATATATCATTTTATTTTGCTATTATACTTGTGTACTACAGGCATTTTATATATGTAGTATATCTTTGCAATTTATAGATTTTATCCAAATCAGAAGGTAATCTCTTTTAAGAGGAAATTTATTTTATACATGTAGGTATTTGATGTCTTTTTATATTTTAGTGTTTATGTAATTTAAAATTACTTTCATTAATCATGGTGTTAATTATGTGGGTGAATAATTGCCTTCACGTTTGTTTTAAATTTCTTAGTTTGTAAAATAGATTTTTAAAAATTCATGGATTAGATTTATTTTCAAAGTTGTCATTTTGGGGATCAATTTCATGACTTATGACTTCCTCAATGTAAATTTTATTAATGTATCATTCACTATTTTTATCATTAATATTAGTTTCATTACATTTTATGGAAGTCCCTGGCATATTGTTTCTCAAAAATAGTTTTGAATTAATAAGTGTTCTAAATTTAATTGTAACTATTTGGAATAACCAAAGATGATAATAAGAAATAGAATCAGTGTTTACATTATCTTATAAATACAACCTTTTCTGTGTCATAATTTACGTTTTCAGGTAGTATCAATCTGGGGAAGCTTATATAGGTAATTTTTTTCTTTCGTGTTATGATTTTACATCTCCAAAACATCTCTTTATGTACCTTCATACATTAATAGTGGCTTGTCTGACTTTAATGATAAACAAAGAATGCGTTAATTTTTATAAAAGTGATCACATATTTTATGAAGGAATATTTATGAATTTTGTTTTTTCTTTAATTTCAAGATTTCTCCAGGATATGTCAAACTAAATTTCTATTTGTACTCTTTGAACCTGGAATATAGTGAATTCTTATCATCAGCAGGTTATTTTAAAAACACCTTACAAATATTTTTGATTATTATGGTATTTTCTGTTTTCATTATTATACTTTTTGCCTAAAAATTGTAGTGCAAGGGGCTGGAGATGCAGCTGCTCAGGGATAGAGCACGGGCTTCACACTAGTCAGGCCTTGCATTTAATTCCCCAAACTGCCAAAAATGAATGTTGTTCATCCATGATTTAGAATGTTCTATGATTGTCTGCTTTCAATATCATTATGTCTTTCACATGCACAGTATTTTAAGGATATTTTCAATCAAGTTCCCAAACTTATTGAACTTTTTTGGATGGACTCTATTTTTAACTCTTATGCAAATGTTTTCTTTTTACATTTTTCAAAACTTTTGTCACTTATAAAGCCAAGTTCTCTTTTCAGTTAACATTTAATAGTTTATTTCAAACAATATTTTTTATATTTCTGAAAACTGGAAATAGATAGTCTCACCTATCCTGTTGTGTCCTGTAGCAAGTATTTTTATAGCTTTGCTTTTCTTGAACTTAAGAAAATGGTGCCAGTGTCTCATGTTAAAGAATATTTTATAGGCTCTATAGTTTTTCCTTATGTTTTTTCATTTCCCATCCTCCGGTTTTTTACAGCTCTAAGCAGTAAAGTTGTTTTGATCAAGAGGTTGATGACTGACCATCTATGTTTTCTTTATTTTCTCAAATATTTACTCCTGAGATCTTGAATTTAATTACTTAGATCAGTTTTGTTCAGGTCCTCTTTCATACGAGGTCTTTGTACAATGCCTCTCCACTTCCTTGAGGTGCTAATTTTACCTTTTCCAATAGCTTGGTTCCTGTCATAATTTAAAGCCACCTATAAGCCTTCATTGCATGGAGACTTTCCTCTGGAGCATGCAGTTCTTGTGCTCAGCTTGAGTTTACCTTACTTTACTTTATCTGAACTAACTCACAGTAAAACGCACCATCACAGGACCCCTTCTATCTCAGACTGCGGTGCCTTTTAGAGAACTGCGTGATCCAGGGTACAGTAACTAGTGACATGAAGAGGGACACATGGTGATGTAGTTGCCCTCTGCAGCTCCCACCAGCAGAATTGCTCACCTAGAAACTGGTGGTGCAAACAGTAAGCTGTCAATGTAGAGATGAGAAGTGAGTTTGGGAGGAAGGTTTATCTTACATCTGCTTTCTCACTGTTAATTTGTTTTAAGAAATGAGATCTCACTGTGTTGCCCAAGCAGGTCCTGATCTCTGGACTCACATGATCCTCCTGTCTGAGCCTCCCTTGTAGCTATGACAGCAGGTGTGTGGCACTGTGTCTCCCATGAGTCAATCTTGACAGTACCTAAAACAGATCCATTCATTTTCCATCAAACTATTATCCCAGGTGAAAGGAGCAGCAGCACGGTAAGTGGCTTGTGCTTTGTTGAATCATGAAGTTCAAGGAACTCAAAGACAACCTGCTTTCTTGGAGCATGCAAAAAAGGCAGAGTGTGATGCAAAAGACAGCTGGAGGATGTAAGAGAACGCACATCTCAATAGATATTAAACATCAGTGCTAGTTAAGAAGTTTCACCACTCTCCTTAGAACCAGTGAAGATCCAATAATTTCCAGTGACTTTGGATTTAGAGTAAAAGGCAATTCCTCTTCTAGACTTTTAAAATTCTGTGTAATGAAAGCCTTTGCCTGTCTCCTTGGCATTACCACAACTTTTATTTTTTTCTCCTCCTTCAGCAGTGTTTCTTTTTCTGTCTCTGAGGGGCCAAACCAGGTCATACCTTAGGAATTTTGCAACAACCATTCCAACAATTTGGAATTCTTTAGTTGCTGATTTTTGTATGTCTGCTTATTATTTCCATTCAAAGAAATGTTACCTGACTCCACACTGCCTTCTCATTTAGTGTTTCAAGTTGTTTTCATGTAATTTTCCTCCAAATCTTTATCTACCACTATTTGATTTTTTTTCCTGTACTTATATTATGTAATCTCCATGAACATCAACTCCACTAGAATAGATGTCATGTCTATCTTGTTCACTAATGTTTCCATAGGAAATCAGAGTTTATAATATGAGGAACTTAACAATATTCATTATATATTGAATAGAGTCATATATCTGGCTTAGATAACAGCTTGTATGATCTGGAGTTCCATAAAAATAGAAAATTTTAGACGACGACCACGTTTTTCAGTCAGGAGCAGGGAAGGGGAAAGAGCATATTGGAAAAGAGATGCCATCTAGAAGAAAAATAGCAATTATTTAGACCAAAGTTAGAAACACCACTTTGAATTATTAATGAAAATACAATAATTTATCTTTGAGTGAAGATGAAAATAATTAAGAGATTATGAATTTAGATAATGAATATTGTTTTTTGAAGCTTTTGTACACATTTAAAGAAAGTGACTTTTACAGTATAAATAATTGTCAAGATTCTCTCAATAAAAGATGGCAATGATGATTTATGCAAATATAAGGTTAGACTTAGGAAACAAATTACAAAGATTTGAATGGTGACTCCTGACAATTAGTCCCCTGTTCCTCACCATTAGTTTCATCACCATTAAAATGGGAATACTAACCTTGTACACTTTGTACATTCTCCTATGAAATTATCTGAGATAATGAGACATCAAAGAATAGTGCCTAAAAATTAGTACAGTAATTATCAACATTGAACTTTTTTTAAAATTTTTCAAGTAATCATCTCTCTTCCCTCTCTTTCTCATATTTGTCTATAATTATGTATAATGGAATGAGCAATTGAAATTGAAATGAGGAATTCAATTGAAATACAGACAAACCTATGTAATCAACACGGTGATTTATATATTCATATATAAAATATTCTAATCACCCCTCAAATTATCTCCAGTCCCATCATTCTGGATAATAATCCATGCAACTAAACATAAACACTGTTTGAATTTCTCTTTGACCAGTTCACCAAATTCATATTAATTGACTCGTTGTATATATTCTTTGTGTCTGGCTTTTTTGGCTCAAGACTGTGGTTTGAAATTCATCCACATGGTTGGGATCCTGTCATTGTAGCTGTATGGTAGGATGGAAGGGCAGATTCTTTTTTTTAAAAGAGAACAAATACAAAATAGAACAAAGCAAATCAGAACAGAACAATGCAAGTAACACATGACCTCACAACAAGACAGCAGGAAATCAGTAGTAGCTACCATAAGATCTCTTGTTTTCTTTGTAATAATTGTCCATACCTTCGCACACAATACCATCCAACGAAACAAACTAGTATAAAACCAATGAATACAATAGAATGAGAGCATTATGGGACTTCAAAACAAGACAATAGGAAATTAACAATGTCTCTTGGTCTCTTCAAAATAGCTGTCCATATCCTCATACACAGTGAAATCAAATAATAAGAAAACAGATTAAAGCCAATCAAAACAAAAGAATGAAAGCATTACAGGACTTCAGAATCAAATAACAGGAAAAGGACAATGGTTATTATAATGTCTCTTTTTCTTCAAAATAGCTGTTCATGTTTCTTAATCTTATGGTTCCGCTTCAGTCTTTTGGTGAACCCAGCTTTCTGGTCTTTGATCTTCACAAATTTTTCTCTAGTGATATCACTATGTTTCCATTCCCGCCACACTCATGAAGTCAAGAAAGGACTAAAGTTGTAAGCATGCCCTTCCATCCATTGAAATAAGCCTCCAGGAGTTTTTATTTTTAATTTTAAAAATCAACCCAGGATATATATTTATGAGATAGACTGTGAGTGTTTTGATTCATGTGTAAGTTGTGAATTAAGTCAAGATAATTCGTTTACTCATCACCATAAGCATTTATTTCTTTTTGTTAAGGCATTAAAAATCCTTTCTGCTTGTTAGTGTGAAATATGCAGCACATTACTGATCACTGTAGTCACCACATATATCAGAACCCATTCCTCCTATCTGGCTCTACACTGTACCTGTTCATCAACTTCTCCCAATCCCTTCTCCACCTATTCTTTCCAACCTCTTGTGATCATTGTTCAATTTATTTCTACACGATTTCTTTTTCTTTTTTAATTCCAAATATGAATGTGGATTCTCCAGGTAGAGCCATGTTCTTGAGGTTCTGACAGAGCTGTCACCTGAGCTGAGATGCAATCTAAAACCAAGGATGGCTCTGGTTCTCCAGAGACTGGCATACTCTCAAGATCTGTATCCAAGACGTTACTGCTGTTTTCATTACACTGCTCTCTTTTGAGGCACTGCTATCTCCCACCACATCTACTTCCTCCTCAGAATCCCTCAAATATGACTGAATTTCAGAAATGGGGCCTGAAGCTGGCTCAGTGGTCAGCTGATTAACACACTCCACAGACTGGCAGGCAGTTACTATTTTGTGGTCCTCCAACTTGACCTGCAGTTCTGAATCTGTGCAAGGCACGTTATGGTCTGTATAACTGCCATCCCTCCTATTATCCTGGAACGCCGAAGTCTGGGTTTCCGAATTTCCATTTTCAGCTACTGATTTCTCTTGAAATGCACAGGAACCAGCCCTACTTTGCTTAGCATTCCCATCAGGCTGACAGTCACCACAATGTATACCAGCGGAATCACTGTCATCAATACTGTTGACAGTCAAATAGGCTGGGATTTCTTTAACTACCGCAGAATTAGATGGCCCTTCCTCACCTTTTTAATTTCTCTTTTCTCACAATCATCTAGTATAAGACACTGACAAGTACGTTCAGTCCCTTGAAAATCTGCATCATTGTCCTCCTCTGTTTTACTGAGTCCTTATCTGATTTGACAGGCGAATCTCCTTCTGAATTGTGTGATGCTTAAAGATCTAAGACAACGTTTAATTCTTTTTAAAACTGGTGATACAGTCTGTTTGCTTTCTCTCACAATTTTCTACAGCCTGCCCTTCTAGGTTATCCTTTTCGGAGGAAGAAAGTCCTCTTTTCCTAGGGCTTACCCATGATTCGTATGTACTCTGCTGCTTTAAATCAGTGGTTTTTCCATTACTATTTCCTTTCTGAATTTACACAGACTCTGGTTTCTTCTTTGGGGGTCTTGATAGCACTTGAGGATAAGAAGAGAGTTCTTCAGGATGAGCAATGCTCCGATTCCTTAAAGTTCTACCAAAAGATTCATCCAAGCTGTTTAACCCCACTGTTGATCCTGTAACATGAATAAATCAGGAAGCAGCCATCCTACGGCAAGTACCTACCATTCGGTCACCATGATCAACTCATTGGGAAACCTGTATATCCAAAGATCTATCATTGTGGAGATACCTCTCTTCCTTATATCCTGAAGGAGTTGGAACTATGTCTAGAATAGAGCTCAAGCATCGGGGTTTCAGACTCTCAGCTTCAACCACAGAGAATACTAGAAACTCTTAAATGCCTTTAGCTGAGTTCTGCCAGTTTTAAGACAGACAGTTTCCTGCAGACGTGTTCCTTAAGGCCTTGTAGGAAGTGTTTCGCCTGGTATACGATTCCCAAGCATCTGTACTTATCTGTCATCACTGTTAATGTCCATGTAACCTTGAGACTTCAGGTGTTAATTATTTATATGGTTGTACTAGCACAACTTGATATCTGTAATTCCAACTCCTCAGGAGGCTGAAGCAGGAGGATGGCAAGTTTGAGACCAGCCTGGAAACTTAAAGAGACCCTGCCTGGGTGGTGGGGGGTGAGACCAGGCTCTTGCTATGTAGCCCAATCTCCCAGCCATCCTCCTGCCTTGGCCTCTCCCATACTGGGATTACAGGTTTGAGCCATCAACCCCTTCCCTTTTGTTTCAAATGTGTTTAATATTGCTTCTTGAAGGATTTTTAGGATGCCTGAAGAAGTTCAGGCAATCCTAATATCTGTCATTTCAGTGTTGGAATCTATGGGTTTACATTGATTTCTTTTTTAAATTCAGTTTAAGAAATTCCTGTTTGGGGACATTGAGTGATTTCTTTTTTAAATTGAAACCTGTATGTTTGAGATGTTATAACCTGATGGTGTGGCTCTTATTTAATCTGTTGGCTGCTCTAGCAGGAACAGAGAGTGCTGCCTCCTTGTAGCCCGGTAGTGTCAGAAGTTCCAGTTCTTCCCATGATTGGAATTGTTAGTGGAAGTGAGGGCCTCCCCTTCACTGCTAGGTGGTCCGAAATCTCAGCTTTCCACTGACACCTACCTGGCTGGGAGAAGCTAGATGGCCTCGGTACTGCTCTCAACATCAACTGTGCTGACTCACATGCTGGAGAGGATGACTTACTCATGCTTGGTGCTGGTGGAAACACTGGTATTTTTCAAGACCTCCTTTCACACCATCCCAGCAGAGAACATGGTTACGGCTGGGTGAGAATGGAGGGTTGGATCCTGTAACACAGAGACGAGCATTTCAGTATGGCTTAGCAGTTATTATCTAACATTTCCATGTCGTGCTAGCTATCCTTTTTCTAGTTGTTTTGTTAGAAGATAAGCTTGTGTTGGGGCTTTTCTTTACTTTGTTTGGCCTGTCCCTCTTTGTAACCTATAGGTGTTTCTGAGTTATCATCTTCTTCAGCTCCAGGTCAGGTTTATGTAGAAAAAAATAAGACCCAGAGAACTCACTGCTATGGTGTTCATGCATTTCAATATTCTGCCTTATTCTCACTGTCTTCCAATGCTTGTCTCATTGAATTTTACATTGGACCTCCTGTGGAGAAGAACAGAGAGGTTACAAGTCCACTACTGCTTTTCTCAGAAAACACAGACTCTCTCTTTTATCTGACAGCGAAGGTAAAAAGGTGATCATTCAAATTTCATCAAGAGCCAAGTTGATATGACTCTGGCCTCTGCTACAATAAGAATGAGCTCACTTCTTAACTCATCAGCAACATCTGTGTCCTGCTTGATCTCCGTGCCTGAGCCTAGAGATCTTGGGATGTGACTTCACTATGAATTCAGTAGATTACATACTTCCAAATATCATGAGAATACACAACATCACACATATTCTAATTTTTTTTTCCAAGCCAAATTTGGAGCGCATGAAGGAATTCTGATGATAAGCAAAGTATTGCTATGTTTAATAGTCATTCGGACTCCAATCCAGGCCCTCTCCTCTCATCTGGGAGACGTTCTCACCCACTAGCCCAAAGCCAAACGCAGTGTTTATCCCAAGAAAACGCACTAGAGAGTTGCTGTGAAACTATGAATTGGTCCTGCCTTTAAAACTTAATTTATCTAGACTTGTGTCCTTTGCTCTTTGATAGTTTCATAGATATGATTTTTACTTGCTTCAGATATTTCTACCTCTAATTGCATGGAAAGCAGTCTTTTGTGTTTTTATGTTATTTATATCTAAACTGCCAATAGATTAGTCATTTTAATATTTCACTCTTCACACACCATGAATATATTCATTACCATGGAGTATCTTACACTTTGTAAGAAAGAGTTATGGGAAGAGTAAAATTTCTTGTCAAACTATTCTACTCAGATTTCACAAAGATTTATGTGCATTTCACTTAGGATAAGAACAGTTCCATGTACAGTGAGACCCCGGCTTACAAACACTCCTGTTTGCAAATAATTCTGTTCTCAAGCAAAAGCATTCCACAAAAGTTTGCTTCCAAATCCCAAACTCCACATCAGGTGACAAACATGACCATAGCCATCTTCCCCACACAAACACAAACACAAACACAAACACAAACACAGCCACCTTCCCTAAAATCATAAAATAAATTGTTTGTAAACTGAGGTATCACTGTATTAAGCTGACCTCCTTGTTAAAGTGTATGTGTGTGTGTGTACATACATCTGTGTAATCACATGCATATCTATGTGTTAAATTATTTACTTTTCACTAAAAGTCCAGTTGAGAAAGCAATGAGATATTATCCATATTTTGTAGGTAAGGAATTGAACACTCTGAAACAAAATTGGGTTCATACCCTACTTGGCTTATATTTTAGCTCAGATAAATCTAAATTATAGTCCTGACTTAGAGGACTTTAATGAAGCATAGTATTACCATGTTCACAGATGAATATCAACCTAAACATGTCAAAAAAGTAATCATTAATTTCCCAATTATTCAAAAAGTTTTACTGAAAATATGTGAATTTATGAAAAATTTAAAAATTGTTAATTTTTCATGATAAAAAGACTCTAAGATTGTCATTTATTTTCTCTATGTACATAATAAGAAGCTCAGATACACAAAACTGAAATGACTGTCCCAGATTTTCAGATGAGTGTGTAAACACAAGGCATTAAAAATGATGAGTGAGAGAATAAGTAAAAACTACTTTATCTTCCTGGGAGAAAAATGTTAACATTTATCATGTGCATTTGTTTCTTGCCACAGAAAGAGTTTTAGCCAGATAATTTCCAGGTGAAGACTGGATTTTTCTGTTCATATTTATTTCACCATAAATTCCTTGACAGAGGAAATATATCTTCATCCTCTTAACTTATCCTAGATTCCAGCATTAAGTAAGATTTTACCAAAGAGAGGTTTATTGGAAAGCATTAAATTTAATTATAATAATGAGTTTTGTACAACTGTGACATACGCATTAAATTGTATTGCACTTATTTTAAGTGGGTGCTCATTGCCTTAAAATATATGTGTGCTTGAGTTGGGGGAGGCCTGGGGAATGGTGCTAGACCATCTCTTCTCTGGATTTGCAAAGAGCATGGCATCATTCCGAGGTGCTCAAGCCTTGCAATGTATTTAATGATTCCTTCATTCATGGACTTGGGAATAGCTCACACTGATCCACTTTTCCAAACAGTGCAGTAGTGAATGTCATTGGACCCATGAGTTTGCTAGTTTGGAAGCTAGAAATTATATTAAATTTTAATGGGTTCCACCCATTAAACTAAATATATGTATCAATTTGTACAATTACAGTAGTGTGTGAAAATACCAAATTTGTTATCTTTATCTTATTCATGATCATTTACTTTTTTTTCTTTTAGTATGATCAGTTAAAATTGTATCTTGCCTTTGCAATTCATATTAGCCAGGTTGCTTCTTATAAAATTAATAACAGACTTTAAAGGACTTTTTTAGTGTTGCCAGTTTATAATCCTTCTCTGTACATTATTTCTTCATACTTGAAACATTTTCCATTGGTATCTGAATTTTTCTGATTAGTTTATGGGAAAGTGTTACACCTTCAGGATGCTGATAATCTGCTCCATATTGTAAATTTACTCTAGCTATGCTATCATTATCTTCATTTATGATACTTAAGACAATACAGAACCTTTATATTTTATGTAATTATAGCCATTTTTCAAATACATTTTTCCTGGAAAGTTTGTATAACACTAAGCTACTGAGAATTTTG
This sequence comes from Cuniculus paca, assembly GCA_004365215.1. Lineage (NCBI taxonomy): Eukaryota > Metazoa > Chordata > Mammalia > Rodentia > Cuniculidae > Cuniculus > Cuniculus paca. The sequence continues at coordinate 6,859 of RJWT010000766.1, read as the reverse complement.
GTAGGGTTAAAGAATAAATTGAGGTTGATAGGATTCAAGGTTCAGCCACTTACTTTTGTCCTAATTTCATTGCATTGCTATAGGGCCCATCTCTTAGGAGAAGAAACTCACTTATGATTCTACCAGTAGGCAGCTAGGAAAGCAATCAAGAAAATGAGAATAGCAGATTCCTAGTGGAGAGGTGGATGGAGAAAAGCAGAGAAATAATAAATAATAACAACAATAATGATGCTTATATTTCACATAATAATAGGGATTTTTAAAGATTCTTTTCTTAATTTCCTATTACTATATGTGGATCAGTACTTCCTGTTCACATTCTTTGCAAGGAGTTGGTAAATGTACACAATACATCTAAATTCTTGTATTCATCAGTTAGTCTCTTCTCTCCTCTACACCCATCTCTTGTTTCTCTTCCTTTTTCTTTTTTTTTTTTTGTACATATCTGCAGTTCATAAAGTTTTAATGTGATCAGTGTATTGGACTGAATTTGTGGGTAGGACCGCAGAGTCCTCAAGGCATAGTGTACAAGCCAACGCTTTAAAACTTCATTCCTGGGCAAAGTGCAGGAATATGAGGTCCACAGGTACGTTTGACAACACTGCCGCGTGTGAAATGCTGTCAGCTGAGTGCTCTGTGACTGTCTGAGAAGCTTCTACTCAGTGTTCTCTTTGAAACAAGTTGGCTATTATTGTATATTTTCCACTTTTAGATACACGTTAAGACTATTTGACAAGTTTCATAAAAGTCCAGTAGGGATTTATAGAGTAATTGAAGGAGAAATGACATTTTTACAACAGTAAATTCTGTCTTATGAGAATATGTTCTCTCTCAGTTCATTGAGGTCCTCTTTAATATCTTTTAGCAGAGCTTTATAGTTTCTCTTTTTCAGTTACACATGACCATTTTTTTGTTATTATGTTAGCTCTAAAATGTGTTTGTGGGTTTGTGTATGCTCTGCACTTTTTGCCTTATTTTCTGTGTGGTAAAAATGATACATGTATAGAAACATTGTTTATATGTTAATTTTTATATCCCTAGCCCCTATTTAATTCTGTTATAAGTCTGAATGTGAAAAATGTTCTTGCATCTTCTCTATAGGTAATTGTTCTGAAAATAAGTAAACACTTGAATTCTACATACCAATATTCATATCTGTTAATAAAATTTCTTTTTAGCTCCAGCTTGTAAATTTTTAATTGCCTAGAGCAAGGAATTGCAATTTGGGTACATCTCATAATATTGAGATATTTCTCACTGTGCTCGGATTTTCTGCTTTGACTCACTTAGGTGGCCGGTCAGCTGCTGCGGGTACTTTGTTGCAGATTTAAGTGCCTTTGGAATCCCTCCCTTCTGGAAGCCCAAGGGCAGCTGGAACATTCTCGGGGTACCCGAGTCTGCTTCCCCAGACTGCGTGAGCCATGGTAACAGGCGGTGGGCATGGTGCCCTCTGAGCCCAGCCAGACGCGGGAATCTGCCACTCCTGCTCCGTTCTTTTTATTGGAAACAAGTGATTAAGTCTTTTCATATTCTGTGGGAGGAAATCTACATTTTTTGAAGTAAAGATTGTCAGGGAATTTTTGGACAAAAATTTCAACCATTATAATACCCTACAAAATACATATTTTGGGGTATATTAATGTTTGTAAATGGTATCATAGTTTTCATACTCGTCTACTTTATTTTAATGTTTTGTGATTTATCGTGGTAAATAGAGGGAGTTCAAGTACTTCTTAAAATTTCTATCTACTACTCATTTTATGAATATGTCTTGGTTTTTTAAATGAAATTTAATTCAAGAATTTTAGTTTTGTCTGCACATAGTGGTATTCTAGACATACATGATTTCTTATACCCCTCTGTGAGAATCCTGATAGGCCACATATTGAAGGAGAGGAATTTCTGAATGATTTTTAGATAGTTTACTCTCTATAAATATAGTCAAATTTATCTGTGCAAGCAGCATATCAGAGAACTCATTGCTTTGCAGTGTCACCACATTTTATATTTCTTTTTTTTTTAGTTTTTTTAATGTTAGTATAAAAATTAACTCATTATAGTCTTTAAGTGAAATTGATTTGAATTTTCTCTCCTGATAATTTTCTCATAAATATATTTTTATGTTTGTCCTTCTTCAATTTATTTGAGGAAGTTATTTACATTTTGTGATACATTTTTCCCTAATAGAATCAAAATTGATGCTCTTAGTTCTGACTTTATTTGTAAAGATAGCATTTAAGAGTTAAAAAAAAATAAAACCAGGAAGCAAAAAATGAAAACAAAAACAGTAAAACAAGATCAGCCAACATGTCTGCTTTAGATCTGGGATTAAATCATGAGCATTTTCCTTAACTTACTGACCTCTTAATAAACTTCAGTTTTTCCCCACTTCTGCAGGGTTGCTATTTGAAAATTTGTCAAAACTTAGATGGTTAAAGTAATTATGAGATAAATTTATTTTTGTTGGTCTTGCCTCCAGTACTCAGACAACTACACTTTTAATAGATAATCCCTTGTTTCCTTTAGACATGATATATGCCCAGTAATATCTTCTATAAATAATATTTATATTTTGTATGTCTTTTTTATATAATTTCCAATATAATGTTGAATTATGGTTAAAATGGATGATACTGTGCTCTTTGGAAGTAAATCACTATGCATAGCCCACATGTAATGAGTAGGGAGTAACATTACCACTTTTGAATCAACATAAGTTATTTAAAATTTTTCTACAGGGAAAATTTGTCTCTTCTCCCTCCCAAAAGGATGGGGACTCAGACATTATTTTGCATGTTGTCTTATGATCTAACCCTACTTGATTTGTTTTGTGGTTCAGATTTTGGCTATTGGTAGATCATTCAGTTAGCTCCTGTGTCCCTTTTATATACCCCTAACATATTGAGCTATTCTTTGGAAGAGAAGGCATATCCATACACACTGGTAGGAGAAGATGCTGCACGTACATCTTGCATATTTCCTGTGCTACCCATAGTAGCAGCCATTTATCCAAGAAATATCAGTTTCTTTTATTGAGGATTGGAATTAGAATTCAGGATCTGGGCATTAGAGGTTCTCATTGTCTATATATTTATTAGCATTTCTGTATATAGCAATCTGTGTCTATGTTAAGCTAACTATGACTTCATACTCTTTCCAAATTTTATCCATTGCCATACATGCCAATTTGACACTGCCCACTTTGACAATGAGAAACCTGGATTGCTGCTGCCATCTGTTCATTCAATAGTTCAGTTTCAGTACAAATATATGAAGGGCGGTAAAAAATATATGCATGTAATGAATGTTTAAGTTTTTAAAAGGAATTCTTACAGTAAAGACACATTGCCATTAACTAGCCTCTAAATATTCCACCTAACTTCAAACACTTGTCTTGTCATTCTTGTCACTTCCTGAAGTAGTTCTAGTTCTAGGAGTCCTCTTTTGTAAGTGTCTTTAGTTGTGCTGTCATGGCTGTGCTGATGTCAAAACTTCTACCTTTCATGGTTCTTCTCTTTAGAGGAGAACCAGAAGTTGCAAAGGGCCAGATCGAGTGAAAAAGGTGGATAAGAACATGTATGTTTTTAGTAGCCTGCCTTTCTGTTGGATAGCACCATGCTCACCATATTTTTGATCATACCTTGTAACAGCACTCATATAAGATTTCCAGAATTGCTTAAGAAAGTGGCAAGATGGGATAATTATGTTTTAAGCAAAGGGAAGTATTTTGAGAGACATAAATGGCGCTGTCTTTTATTGTAGTAAATTTTCTCATTAAACACACTTTATAGTTCACCCTTTTGTATAATTTTATGCTTGGTAACCTGTGTGCTCTTGGAAACCAATCAACTAGTTGAGCACAATGTACAGTCTCGTAGCACATGCAACCTAAGAGTAGGGAGCAGTGCTTACTGTCTCTGCCTTTCCTCTTTCAGACTCCTCTCATTTCCACAGTTATGCAGGACGGCATCTTTCTCCCACATCCTTAATGAGACTGTTTCACACATTTACAATATATCAATGGGTTTTATGTATATTTTCCATTTCTTTGCCAAAATTTCCCTTCCTGTGTCTTTGAATTATGACTATAGTTTTGTGCCCTGTATCTGTTTATGATTCTCCTATGATTCTTCTTTTATTTTCTATTTTGTTATTTCTACTTTCATTGAAGTTCAGTCTTATATGCAGGGTGATTTTTGACTATAAGTTAAAAATTGCATGGGAAGCTTTTAGAGATTATTTGAACTTCTGGATAGTATTAACTTTCTTCAGAGAGGAATTCCTTTTCATCCATAAAGCAAATCACAAATCAAATTAATACAATCAACATTTGAAATGATCACAGCTGGGTCTTTACTCACTGGTTATCTTCAGTTCAATTTAAATTATATATTGTAGCCCTTTAGATTCCCAAGCCTCAGTTGTTTACAGAACGCTTTCTCATTGGATGGTACTATTTCTATTTTTGTTGCTCCATCCACTATCCTGTAAGACTGTGCAAGTTCTGTTCAGATTTTTAAACTCTCCAGAACAGCTTTTAAATCACAGGTGAACAAAGATGGAAAAACAGCACCTAACACCGTATTTACATGTTTGACTTGGGTTTCTTCTAGCTCAAAAAGACTGTTGCTCTCAGAAGTCTTAGGTAACTTAAATGAAATGCTTTTCAGCTATTTTGTTCACCTTTTCTACCATCTTCAGCAGAAGGTCCTTGCATAAGATGCATCATTTCTGGAATATAAAATGCTCTTCATGCTTCTTGAGTTTCTACCCTTACATTTGGGTTGACTTTTCTTCTAGCAGTGTCACTTCCTTATGCTGAATATTTAGGTATTTGGGCTTCTGGATTTATGAAGGAATTAGTGTAATATGGGACTCTACCTAGGTGGGTATGATTTTCAGGAACTGTTGCTCTTTAAAGTTGAAAACAAGGATCTAGGCTTTGGCAAATTCCTTGAGGGAAAAATTGGTTTCGAGTTTCTTACTTGTCTAGGTTCCAGACTTCAATAGATTTTGGCCAAATGAACTCTCACTATCCTGCCATTTCTTCAAAGCTTTGAAGAGAATTTTTAAAATCCTATGCCCACAGCCATAGTTATATTCATGAACAGAAGCTCATCTTAGATTTTTTTCCCTCATGTTTTTCTCCTTTCCTCATTACAAGAAAAATCTGAAGCTTGGTGGCCATTCCACAGAATAATTTTTTTTTCAATTTCAAAGCTGTTAGTGTCTCTTTCCATTTTTATTTTAGCATGTCATTCAAATTCCATTCATTTTTTTCTTTATTTAAAATGGTATTTAATCAGCACTCTTTTGAACTAAAAAGAAGTTTCTTTGTAAATCTGACCAAAAATAACAAATATCCTAAAATGTATTTTCCTATTTAATTTATTTCATAAAAAGATAATTTTAGAGTTTACCAAAAATTCAATTTCTATTTAAATGAAGTATATTTTCATGTGGTTAGCAAGGCTTTTAAAATTATTAACTTTTAAATAGATTTTTCTTCTTCAGCACAAGACTGAAATAATTTCATCTGCTCACTTCTTCCTCTGTTTTAATATGTCCAGATACTTCAGTCTCAATAAAGCAAAAAGGAAATATTTCATTTCCCTATACTTTTATGTTGCTAGTTTAGATATATAGCCACTTGTTGGGAATAGAGTAGAAGCCAATATTTTCTGGGCTTCTCTATCAATTAATTTTGCATTTTGCATTTTATGTGATAGCAAAAAATCATTGGGGCAACTTCTTATCTAGACCAAATATTGTACAAGAATTCAACTTCCGTGTGACTGCCTTTTTCTGGAGTGACTCCTTGTGGTGTTGGCGGCCATTGCATACACTGGACATTGCCCTGTCTGTGCTTGCAGCTTTTAACTGACGGAGTTTCTTAAGATCCTCCAGGTTTCCTTGAATTCACTTTCATGTGGTGTACTTTGTTTCATTGTCTGTATTATCAGAGAGACAAGGAAAGGAGTTCTTTCCTCCTATTTGGTTAGGTTCTTACTCTTTTTAGCAGAAATCCCTCAGTATTATTGTTCAGTGTATAACTGTTAACATTTTATAAATTTAAAAAATCTAATTTTAGTGAGTATAGATGAGTATGCTCAGGAGCCATCTTACCTGAAGGTAAGACTATTTTAAGCTTGATCTTATTTAACCAAATAATTTTACCAATAAGGTATAATATGGGATTTTTTGAAGGAAGAGGTCATCAATTTCACCTTTATTAACTTAGATATCTTATTTTATGATACTTAAAAGAGCTCTTTTAAACTTACAGATACATAGAAATATACTTACATATTTGTATAGCACTGTTTTCACAATTAAATGTAAACCAAAAATTACCAACATCTCTCCACTCTCCCCCTTAAATTGGTGAGCTATGTCTAACATTTCTAGACATTCTTAGATTGATTCAACATCTTTGTGAGTCAGATGAATGATGACTTGGTTAAATAATTGATTATCTACATACACTGGACAAGCTGTTTCCTTGGCTGTCTGCTTTTGGATTTGTCTAAGTTTTCTCAGCTAGTACTCAATTTTTACTTGTACCTTTATTATTGAGCTCTAGACTCAGGGCCAATCTCACCAAGACAAGTTGGAGATTTAGATCCCACTTTTCTTTACTGTTTTCTTTCTTTCTTTTTCTTTTATTTTAAAGAGAATAGTACACAACAAAACAAAACAGAATGAGAAAAGCAAAAGAAGACAGAATAGAGTCAAACACAAAATAGCATTTCAAAAGAGAACACTGCAAGGTATACAGGTTTTTAAGACATAACAACTGGAGAATAACAATGGTTACCCTAGTGTCTCTTGCTTTCTTCAAAATGGTTATTCATACATT
>RJWT010000765.1:0-58167 GCA_004365215.1 Cuniculus paca | reverse complement strand
GACGAGGTTTAAGGGCAGTAACAAGGAGACAGATATGATCAATATGCGTTATATACATTGAACCCCCCCACACACAATGTGAAACTAGCTGGGAGGGTGGGGCAAGGGAGGTGATGGGGGGTGAAAATGATCAAAGTTTGTTATGTGCATGCACAAATCTCCCAAACTGAAACTCTTTAATCTATAAGCAATATCCATTAATAAAAAAAATGTGAAAAAAATTTAAAAGATTTCTGTCCAAATACAAAAAAAGTAAAGGTAAAAATTTTTTTACAGAGCTAAGATCACAAATACTTCACTTTTTGCTGCATCTTCCCAACAGGCTGAACTCTGCCACCTCCCAAAACATCTACCTACTCTGTGACATAAATCAAGACTACGTAAAATCTGAACATGTTAGCTGGGCATGGTGGCTCACGCCTGTAATCCCAGCACTCAGGAGGCTGAGCCAGGAGGATCGTTGTGAGTTCGAGACCAGCCTGGGCTACAAAGTGAGCTCAAGGCCAGCCTGAATGGCATAGTGAGACCCTGTCTCAAAAAGACAAGGGCCAGGGATTTAGCTCAGTGGCCTAAGCACCTGCCTGGCAAGCGCAAGGTCATGAGTTCAATACCCGGTGCTGCAAAAAAAAAAGTCTGAACATGTTCAACGAATGCAGAAAACTGTATTTATGCAAACAACTATTTTTATGTACAATTCTTCAAATCCTGAAAGATAACATACACACAGTACACACATATTATCACTTGGAAATGGCATACATACCTAATTTTAGTTCAATTGCTGTGTTGGTGTTACATTTGTATTCTGCCAGTTTCTTCTCTACGGCACTCTTGTATTCTACCAAAAATTTCTCCATAGCACCAAATCCTAACAGAAAAAGTTTTTATAATGTTTGGTTACACATGATTCAAACAGAAGAACACACAAGTAGAGTTTTTTGTTTTTGTTTTGTGAGTCTTTTTGGGGGGTGGGGTAGTACTGAGAATTTAACTCAGGCAGGGCCTTCCAACAGAGGTACATCCCCAGCCCTTTTTTAGTTTTTATTTTGAGACAGGGTCTCACTAATTCACTGAGTTGCCCAGGCTGGGCTTGACTTGCAATCCCCCTGCTTAGGTTCCCAGAGGGCTGGCATTACGGGTATGAGCCACCATGCCCAGCTACAAGAAGGGTTCTTAATAAAAGTGGGACAATTTAAATTTGCCCATAGATCACAAAAGTAAAGGTCATTCTCTATATACTTCTCAATAAATGAACTCAAAAAACACCTTTGAAGTTTACAGACGAGGAATGGTTTGTATAAACAAGCCTGCAGATTAATACTACTGAGTTGCCAAACATCTAATACTGACACAGATTACTTGCTGGAATTTATACCTAAGTATCCTTTTTAAAAAGAAGTTTAGGGCCAGGGATAGAACTCAGTGGCATAAACGCCTGCCTGTGCATGGTCCTGAGTTCAATTCCTGGTACCAAAGAAAAAAAAAGAAAAAAGAATTTTAGGGCTGAAGGTGTAGCTCAGTAGTACAGCACATGCTAAGCATGTAAGAGGCCCTGGGTTCAATCTCTAGTACCTAAAAAAAAAAAAAATTAAAGTGAAAAATAATTTTTAAAATGAAAAACTAATGCTACAGGATGTCACTGTTTCTATTATCAGACATAAGAAACCAAAAATGTCCTTTGATAAGTACAATAGTATTTTGTTTCTAATACTGAACAATTCTACCCAGAGAGAGGTAAAACAGCTATTAAAAAACTGATAATGTATAGATTACTTCAAAAAGGATACACAAAAACTGGTAACCATGGTTATCCATGAGATAAGAGAATAGGACAGGGGCAAGAGGAAAAAAGTTTTCCATTATATTAAAAAAAATTGTTTTTTTACCATGTATGCATAGTCATAAATGTGGGCTACTGGAACAACCAAATGGTTTTATTACATAGTGAATATTCATCATATATATAACAACACCAAAATAAACCATTATCAAGAGAAAACTTCCAGGTAAGATAACAATAAATCTCCCAGCAAAATGACCATAAAAACTCAGGAGGAAAAGGCAGCTGGGAGTGGTGTTACAGGCCTGTAGTCTCAGCTACTCAGGAGGCCATCGTGGGGGTGGGGAGTCATTTCAACCCATGAGTTCTAGACCAGTCTGACCAATATAACAAAAATCTCATCTCAAAAAAGAAAAAAACAAAAACAAAAAAAACAACTCACGAGCAGAACATAGGAAAAGAACACAACAAGTCATAAACTTCAAAAAGTGCCTAAGACACATGCAGAAAATGCAAAGGTTTAAGTCAGTATAGGTTAATGATTTGGAAACAGAATCCCTGGATTCAAATCCAGACTTTCTAGGCTTCACCATTATTACTTGTTCTGTGAACTAGAGCACGTTACTGAGACTCTCTGAGCCCAATCTATAAAACAAAGATTATGGAACCTACCTCAAGGAATTTACACAACCGAAGCAACACAGTCTCATACCATGTATGAAATCATAACTTAATCCCCAGTTTTGGGGGTTTTAGTTTTTTTCTTTTTTGTACTGGGAATTGAACAGTGGGCATGGTTCCACCACACCTCTTCCTAAACCTGAGGTTTTAAATATGAAACTGAGTTGATAAAATGCCTACTTACAAAACTGCAGGTAGGATGGTGTTACAGGCCTGTAGTCCCAGCACTCTGGGAGGCTGAAGGTGGAGGATGCAAATTTGAGCTCAAGCTGGAAGATTTATCGAGAGCTGGTCTCAAAATAAAACATTTTAAAAAGGGATGGGGATATAGCTCAGCGTGGAGGCCCTGGGTTAGATTCCCAAAACCAAAAGAGGCCACAAAAATAAACAGTAAGTCGAAGGACACCCAACTACTAAGTGGTGGAACTCTGATGTAATTCTTGGAAATATGTAGATATGGTACATATGTTCCCTCTCTTTTGGGGTACCAGCATACTCCAAAATCTCTGATTGAATAGTTCTTCCTTTAACATCTGTAGAGGTTATGCTATAGCTCATTTACCCAGTATATTTATAAAAATTAAATAGTTAACTTGGAGTGATATTACGAAGGCACGGGGGGGCTGATTAAAAGAAAGTGCCCATCACTTCAAAAAGATACGTAATTTAAAGAAATAAACACACTAAAACAGCCTCAGTACAAGTACAGTGTATTAGCAGTTATAAGTTATTAAACTTGTTTATAAAGTGAATATAATAAAGAAAGCAAAGTAGAACTCAACAGATTATTATACTGGTCCTCTGAAAGAGTTCAGATGAAGCAAAGGTGCGCGAACGTCGTGCTTTTCACAGAACACCTAACTACGATCCCAAGAACCTCAAGACAGTTCGGCACTCTGTCAAGAGCCCGTGCTAGAGCAGGGCGAGGCTGCTGCAAAGCGCCAGACCGAGGCTGGCTGTGGTGGAAGGTGGGCAGAGATTGGGACGATCTGAGCCTTAAAAATCAGCAGGAGGGGGAGGGGGACGGCACCAGATGTAGAAGAGCTGAGGCCGCTAACGGAAGGAAAAAGAGCAGGCCCCAGGCATCTGGCACTTTCCAAGCCCGAAGTGAGACGCTCAGCCCGGCGCCCGGCCCTCGCGGGGTTCGGGTCGCTCGCGGAGCAAGCAGAGCCCCGAGCAGATGGGGGCGGGGGCGCGGACTCGGCGACCGGCGGCTCGACCCAACAGTTCCACGCTCCCTGGCCAAAGCAGGCCTTCTGGAAGCCAGGCGAGAGCCTGAAAGTTCCAGGCGGGCACTGTCACCGCTGTCTCGGCGTTCTTTCCTGTATCTGCCCGCCTCCTCCCCTTGGTAAACTTTTCCCGGGAACTTACCCGCCATTTCCGAGCTGCGAGCACCCGCGGCTGAGGAAGGACGAATCAACCCGCGCGCTCACGGGCCGGAAGTGACAGCACGGCCTGACGCCTTTCCCCCGCCCCCAGCGAGACGTTAGCCAATGAAAGGCGGAGTTTTGAGGCGCGCAAGGGCGAAAGCGCCTCCAGAGGCGGGGCTAGCGCTGCGAAGAATGCGGGAACCGTTGCCTAGCCACCGCCTGTACCGTCAGCTAGTGGGACTTACTGCGTTGAGCTCACAGGCGTGAGGAGAGTTTCTTTGGAGTATATTTGGTTATCAGATACCTTAAGACTGTTTTCCGTCGCCCCATCCCCGAAACATTCTGGAGACTGGTTGAAAAACTTTCCCCTTGACCCGAGTCGTAAACGCAAACACCTGATCCCTGGCTGGGGTTACAATAGCATAGCTCAGCGGTCAAGCGCTTCCCCAGTAGGACTAGGTTAATCCTAGGACGACAAAAGAATATAAAAAGTACACCTGAGCAGTAGTTTTACCTACCTAAAATGTAGGATTTGGCTTCAAAAGATATTTTACTTATTTTGTATATTTGTTTCTACTTTGCCGTAAATGCTTTAGCCATGTTTCCTTATTTTTGGTGCTGAGCATTGAATGCAGGGACTTGCACACTCTAACCAAGTGATCCTTTATGCATTTAACTGTCTATAGTGTAATATTTACTGTGTTTTCACTCTCAGGGTTGCCAGGCAGTCGTTTAGCTCGTTGAAATGGTTACCTAACGATACCTCGAGTGGCTGTGATTTAGTCTTGCACAGCTGAAATCCGGGTGGTTTGAACTACCTGAAGTATTGGAGATTGAATCCACTGTTGTGCATGCTAGGCAAGTGCTGTACCACTGATCTACACTCCCAGCTCTTTCTACTTTTTGAGACAGTGTCTTTACAATCTGCCCTGGCTGGCTTGGAATTTGGATCATTCTGCCTCAGCCTCCCAAGTAGCTGGGATTAAAGGCGTGTACCATTGCCCGGTTTTAAATTTTCACTTTTGTTCAAGTACTTTATGGTTCTTGGAAACACAAACTTCCAGGTTTCTTAGCTTTAAAACATCTTTGACCATGTGATCAGAATCCAAGAGGCTAAAAATCATCCACATTCAGTCCATTACTACTGGCATATGTGTAACACATTTCCCTTTTTTATCTGAATGTCACTAGGAAATAGCTTTGGCCTAAGATAGGTACACAGCACAGTTTCGTGGTGATGGGCTTTTGCCAGAGTAAATTGTGTCCCTGATAAAATACAAAATTTCCTAGAACACTGGAGTTTTCTTGAAGATAAGCTCAGATCATCAGTAGCCCTAGGTTTCCTCGGATAATTTTAACTCATACTCAATTCTCACTTTCTTGAAAGAAAACCTAGCCATTGCCCGTCAGAAGCTTACCCCCTGTTAGCATCTCTTTTTCTACCTTTTAATCAGTTTAAGCACCCAAGCATTCAGGCCCTGAATGTAGGCTACCGTCTCGCCAAGCTCAGAGTCCTATTGGGAATATACTGATGGAGTCCAGGAGAGATTTTGGATAACTGTACAGTAGATACAACATCCTTCCTTTTCTCCTCCCTGGGTTCCCTACAACAAACAAAAATGACCCCATGCTGCTTCCTGTAACAGCACCACATTGCACCCCAAGTAAGGCTTTTATGTTCTTTTTTCACTTCTCCCTGGTTGGCCTAATTGAAGCCTGCTATATCTTGGGCTTGCTGTGTTCATTCACCAACATAGGTTTGCTTGTGGCAGAAAGATTGCCTCCCTTTCTGGTCTATTCCCCTTAGGTTAATTAGGAATCATCAGCTTCTTTACTCTCAAGTTTATTTACCCCTTATTGATAACTTTTCCAAGGCTATGACTATTTTATCTTCTTCTCCAAATTTTCCCTTGAACTGACAACATATTCTTTTGAAATGTATTGAGGATTTTAGTCAAATTTACTATTGTATAAAATACATTAATATATAAAGTTCTCTGTTACTGGATGTGGTGGTGCACACCTGTGATTCCAGCACTGTGGGAGGCTGTAGCAAGAGGATTGCACGTTTCAGCCTAGCTCAGGGAATGTAGTGACTTAGCGAAATTGTGTCTGAAATTTTTTAAAAATTAAATTAATACCCTACAAAGTGGACAAAGATATTTTATATTAACCTTAATACTTTACTTTGAAAAACAAGAAAGAGGCTGGGGATATAGTTCAGTGGCATAAGTGTCTGCCTGGCAAGTGCAAGGTCTGTGAGTTTGATTCCCAATTCTGAAAAAAGAAAGACAAGGAAATCTTGTGTATTTTATTCAGGAAACAAGCCATATCATTTTTCTTTATAATCAGCTTAAAGAATATCTAAGACTTTGTATACGTTTACACAAATATAAAAAGACAAAATGCACACTTTAATTCTTTGAAACTCTATTGCTTACTAATTATAGTGGTTACTCAGTCAAATCGGCCTAAGTGAATCTGTTCTAAGAATAAATTTACTTCTTCTTGGAGACTATAATGATATTAAAATAATGACTTAATGACTTACTGTTTCGTCAATTTTTTAAAAAGTGAAGGCCGGGGATCTAGCTCAGCGGCCTAAGCACCTGCCTGGCAAGCGCGAGGTCGTGAGTTCAATCCCTTGTGCTACAAAAAAAAAAAAAAATTTTTTTTTAAAGTGTTTTAAAGGCTGGGCATGTATCTCAGTGTGGAGGAATTCGATCCCCAGTATGTACCATTATCAGGTGGTTTCTTTAGAAATGGCTCGCCAATCAAAAGTATTCCAAGTCCTTGCCTCAAACAAAAAAATTAGGCGAGAGAAGCCAAAAATGGTGCTGAAAGTTGATTTGAAAACTGCAAGGTGCATGGATATGAGAGAAACTAGCTCTGCAAAGCAAACTTGGGCCAAAAAAAGAAAAAAGAAGGTTAAAAGGAAAAATTAAAATACACGTGGCACCTGGGAAACATGGCACTGGCTATGGTGGGAATTCACTACAGCAAGCTTCCCCTGTGTCCCCTCTTCTTCCTTTTTTTTTTTTTTTTTCACAGTACTGGGGATAGAACTCACAACCTTGTGCTTGCCACGCAGGCACTTAGGCCACTGAGCTAAATCCCCGACCCTGAAAAACCTCCTTTTTTTTTTGTCCCCTCTTCTTTAATGTCTTGGTAGGAGCTCCCCAGAAATTCTACATACCAGCTCCTGGCGTTGCGCTGGGATCTTGCAATTGACAGGCCTGCTCATTTTTCCCAGCCAGCTTTGCCATGCCCTATCTCCTATATCAGTACCACCAAAAAAACAAACAAAAGAAGATTGTCTAAATCTGTATCCTCTTTTCTTAGGCCTACTGTTTCTTAGGGCCTGTTTCTTAGGCCCACTGTTAAATTTTGTTATGTCCTTTTTCTCCCTTCTGACTGCCCTTAAGGACAGCCTCTATATTACCAGGATTATGTACCTACTGTAATATCGGGTTACAAATTCTCATTTATCAAATTTTATCTAAAAATATCAATATAACTTTTAAAAGTGTAATATTCTCTGGGTGTGTAATCCCAGCATGCCTGTAAACCCAACACTCTGGGAGGCTGAGGCAGGGGTATTGCAAATTCAAGACCAGCCTGGAAATTTCATGATTTAGACTCCATCTCAAAATAAAAAGTGAAAAGGGGTGGAGATATAGCCCAGTGCAATGTTTCTGGGTTTAAAGCCTATTACTACTACCCTTACTACCACTAAAAGTGAGATTCTTATCTATAAATTAATACTTGGACTAATGAAAACTTTTATTTGAAAAATTAATGAGTATTCTCAAAAAACTCCTAAAACATTTAAATTATCAACAAATAATTATAATATGTTGTTTTATGTAAGAATCACAAGAAAGACCAGGAAGAAATTGTTTTCAAACAACTGTGGCTGTGTATCTGCATTTGTCCTTGGATAGGAGGAAGAAATCCTGCTGAGCTCTTTCATCTGGTGAAGAGTTTTGCTACTTTTTCCTTTGTAAAAGGTCTTTCATGCTACCCGACCCCCAGTACTAGGGTTTGAACCCAGGGTCTTCGCACTGAGCTATATCCATCTCCAGGCCTTTTTCATTTTTTTTTTTTTGAGACAATGTCTTGCTCATTTTCCCAAGTTGTGCTGGAATTTGCAATTCTCCTGCTTCAGCTTCCCTCCCAGGAATTCACCACCATGGCTAAGTAATATGTTTTATATTTCAACACCTCATCCATTTATTAGAAGTAGATAAAAGCTTACTAAATCATTATGTGACAGATAAGAATAGCTATGATTTGAAAAGATGATTCTTTGATGAATCTTACCTTTTTAAATGCTGTATTATTCATTTATATTTTCCAGTGGGGCATATAAAGCTGAGATTTCTTTAAATTTTAACCATAAACATTTTCTCTTTTTGTCTTAGGGGAGTCATATTGTTAAGAAGAAGTTAAGGCAGTGATGGCGAGCCTGTGGCACGCGTGCTACAGCAGGTTGTTTGTTACCATTGAAAGCTCCAAACTGCTTGCCATCACTGGGATAGGACATTCCTCTGTATGACATCAGTATACCACAAATAGTTCCAGGAGATTCTTAACTTGCTATAGTATCCTAAAATACTCCAGTGTGAAGGAAGACTTCATAAATTAGAGTTCTGGGCTGGGGATGTAAGACAGTGGTAGAACATTTCCCTAGTATGCACAAGACCTCAGGTTCAATCTCCAGGCCCTAAGAATAAATAAGTAAAAATTAAAATGAACTACAATCCTCATATAAATATTACCAACAATGCTAGAGAAACTGGAGGTAGAGGTAGGACTGGTTAAGGTAGATGGTTACACATCAGGTGGGCCAAGAGAATCTTCACTGGATTATTCGAAGTTATTTTTCTCCGAAATACAATTGTATGTTTGGACCCGCTGCAAAGTGAAATGACTGCAGATAATGAGAAAGTCAAGCATAATATTCAGTTTTTCATGGAAAAGGGAGAAACTGAAAGAACATATTTTGTTTAATCTTCTTCTTTGAAATACTACGATCTTTGAAACACAGCTACAAACAAAACCCTCATAAAAAAAGTATGCATGATTGGGCTGGGGATTTAACTCAGTGACACAACACCTACCTGGCAAGCATGAGGTCGTGAGTTTGATCCCTGGTTCCTAAAAATAAAAAGCACACACAATTTAAAGATCCACAGAAAGTAGCCAACAATCCATCATCTAATATGGGCTTGTGAAAAGCAATCATGCTAATAAACTTATTTTACATCTTACACCAATAAATAACAAGAAGTATAATGGGTTTGGTTAGATACTTGATCACTACTAATCTCATGCAAAACTATGATTTAGAAAAAATTCATTTATTGGCTCCAGGCTTAGTTCATTCAACTCAGATTACTCAAGCAATTGTACTCACCACATAGATAAATTTCAATTTGTGATTCATTGCTTTACCATTACATAGTAAACCACTTACTACCTTTATGTGAACAGGTTACTAAGGAATCTGAACTTGGCAGCGATACAAACATTAAATGTTTTATTTTTCTCTAGTCACTGCTCCCTCTGAATTATGTTGAATACCTTCCCCTTATCCCTGGAAGTTTACATAGTTTTCTTGGATTTGAAGTTATTCAAAGTTTAGCCTGGCCTGTTTTAAAACTTGGAAGTTTAAACCGGGCGTGGTGGTGCACTCCTATAATCCCAGCACTTGGGAGGCTGAGGCAAGAGGATCATTGCAAATTTGAGACCTAGGCTACAAAGTGAGCCCAAGGCCAGCCTGAACTGCATAGTGAGACCCTGTCTCAAAAAGATTAAAAAAAAAACAACTTGGGAGTTTAAAACATTTTCCCATTGCCCGCCATATTTACAGCCATAGAGACTGGATATGGAGAGTGGAATACAGTAGAGTCAGTTTTCACTCTTTCTTCTTTGAGCCTCCTAAGATTCGGTGAGAGGAGTGCTGCTTCTAGGACATTTATTCTACTTTCTTCTATCCTCAGTGGGGATGCAGACATAATCATCCTCCCCCCATTTTAGAGCAGCATCCCAGCTTCCACTTCATGACCACGACTAAAGACTACACAGCCATGGTGACCCTTGTCTGCCTTTAACTTAGCAGCCTGAGGGGCCCAAAATAGGTTGCAGTTTCAGTTTGTAATTTGACTGAATGATGTTGAGGTGTCTTGGCAGACAAATTCTTCCCTCCTACAGTAGAGCTTCAAATCCTATGAGCACGAGGTTGTGGGGAAGGGAGGTGAAAATTTCTCAGTAGGTTATTCTGTGAGATAGCGAGAGAAGCCATTTTTACTTCCTCTTATTGATTTAGGTATCTGTGCATTCCAACTACAAGACGTACTCTTCTATCTGCAATGTTCTGATATTTCAAAATGCACTTTACCTTTTTTATTCATTGTTTTGAGTATACAGATGACACTTTGAGACTGAAAACTCATCTTTAAATATGAGAAAATTCTTTTTTTTTTTTTTTTTTTTTGCGGCACTGGGGATTGAACTCACGACCTTGCGCTTGCCAGGCAGGCACTTAGACCGCTGAGCTAGATCCCCAACCCTGGTGTTTTTGAGACAGGATCTCACTATGCCGTTCAGGCTGGCCTTGAGCACACTTTGTAGCCCAGGCTGGTCTCGAATTTACAACGATCTGCCTGTCTCAACCTCCCGAGTGCTGGGATTACAGGTGTGAGCCACCACGCCCAGCGTGTTATTTCTTTTATAATCTTGCCATCACCATTTAAAAATCTTTATTTTTCTCTGTAGCTCTCTTAGAAATCAGTTCTAATTTCATTGTCTATACTTAAATATTTCCATCTTTCTCCACAGATTGCGCTACTTTTCTGAAAGGTTTTTCAAAACATTTTACAATATTTCCTAGTTTTTAAATAAGCATTTACTAGTTGTATAACTTTGGAAAGTTGTTTAATCTCACTGTCAGTTTTCTCATCTTAGAATTAGAGATAATAACATGAAATAAGCTTATTTTACAGGTTTTGTGGTTATTTGTTTTTGCAGTGCATGTTAGGCAAGAACTCTGTCACTGACCTAAATCTCCAACCCTTGAGGGTTGTTTTGAGGACAGAGCCATAGAAAGTGCTTAGAATAGCACCTGACACATGGGAAGAACTGAGGAAACGTTAGCCGATATTGGTTATTTATCAGTGTCTTGTGAATTGGGCTAGCTTAAGTGATCTTTGGGCCAAATGCAAGACAATTTCTGACCCACAAATCAATGACCAGGCTAGACTTTGGTGATCTTACCACACGAAGCCTTTTGGAAGGCCCAAATGCTTTCAGTCTTGCCCCTCTAGATCACCGCGACCTTCAAACTCAAGCTTGTAAAGTGTTTTCTATTTTACATGTATCCGTATCTCTGCATATGAGTGTTTTCATCTTAATTTAATGTGAAGACTAATGTGAGAAAAAAAATTTTTTTTTTTTGTGGCACCGGGGATTGAACTCACGACCTTGTGCTTGCCAGGCAGGCGCTTAGGCCGCTGAGCTAGATCCCCGGCCCTGAGAAGAGAAATTTGAAAGGCACTGATGGTGCAGAAAAACCCAAGGTTGGGTGACTAATTTGGACGTGAGGGGCGAGGGACAGTCTGATACTCAGCTTTCTGCCATGAGCAATAAGAGCAATGGTGATAGCCTTCACTTAGGACACACAAGGGTACTAAAGAATAGAGGGAGAGCAACCAGCTAGGAATGATCAATAATTTTTTTTTTCTGAGACAGGATCTTTCTACATAGTTCAGGCAGAATTTGAATTTACTATGTAGCCCAGGCTGGCCCTGAACTCACTATATAACCCAGACTGGCCTTGACATGGCGATCCTCCTGCCTCAGCCTCCTGTGTACTGCGATTACAGGAGTGCACCACCACCCTTGGTTGATCAATAAACTTTTAATTAATATTTACATAACTAATACCAGGCTTATAGTTAAGATAAGTGTTAAGACTAAGAGTATGAATGAAGGACAAAGGATGCAGTAGTAAGACATTCTAAAAGAAACACAGAAATGTTAAATTGAAGAAGTGATGAATTTAATTTTTTTGTTGTTGTTTTTTTAGCACTGGGGATTGAATTAATGACCTTGTGCTTGCCAGGCAGGCACTTAGACCGCTGAGCTAGATCCCCAGCCCTGTTTTTGAGACAGGGTCTCACTATGCCGTTCAGGCTGGCCTTGAGCTCACTTTGTAGCCCAGGCTGGTCTCAAACTCACAACGATCCCCCTGTCTCAGCCTCCTGAGTGCTGGGATTACAGGTGTGAGCCACCACGCCGAGCTAAAGTGAGGAATTATTATTTCTATAAAACCTGTCCATCCAGCTTGACTTGATTTTTTCCCTTTGTCGAAATTTCTGTTGAATAAATTTACAACAACTAAGCATTTTAGTGTACACGTTACTTTAAAATTTTAGATGATTACCTTCCCTTATTGTTTCCTACTTCCAGATATCTATAACAATAAAGCATACACTACAGCTCAGAGATAGATTAGAACTTCATAATCAGAAGTGGAAGTACCCCACCTCCTTTCCATGGTTCTCTAGCATGTGTGCACGAAGAGGAATGTGTCTGATCTACACAGTTGCTTCTCTGTGACTCATTCCCTTTCTCCTCTGTCATGCCCTGGATCACTCTCACTTCGCTGCTGCTTCCTGTGTGCACTCCTGAGCCGACTGGTTTTGATGAGATGGGGTTATTGCTGTGGTCACGTGGATCACAAACCATAGAGGCCAGGCCATCGACTCAGGGTGACAGAAAAACAGAGTCACATGAGAGGAGCACACAAGGGCTGTTTCTAGGGCTTCTTTTCAAGCAGTAAGAGTGAGGGATAAAATAGGTAGACCTGTTACTTCAACACTTCCTACCCATACTGGTCTGTCAGGATCAGGAAAAAGCAGCAGTTCAGTGTTACTACTCAGCGCTTCCTCAAAAGTGCAGGTCATAAAAAAACAGACCCGAGGTTCAGTGGAACAGACTAGAAGATGAAGAAACAATTCCCAACACACTCAGACACCTTGTCTTTGACAAAGGGGCCAAACACATCACTGGAAAAGTGATAGCCTCTTTAATAAATGGTGCCGGAAAAACTGACTTTCTACATGCTGAAGACTAAAACTAGATCCATGTCTCTGACCATGTATTAAACTAACATTGAAATGGATCAAAGATCTAAATATTCAAACAGAAACACTAAATCTGCTGGAAAAGAGAATAAATAGAACTGCTGAAGGCATAGGTATAGGCAAAGACTTCATCAACAAAACCTGGATTGCATGGGAAATATTATAAAGAACAACTGGGACCTCATCTTATTAGAAAACTTTTGCACAACAAAATAAACCACCAGGGCTGGGGATTTAGCTCAGTGGCCTAAGAGCCTGCCTGGCAAGCGTGAGGTCATGAGTTCAATTCCTGGTGTCACAAAAAATAAAATAAAATAAAATAAAATAAAATAAAATAAATAAACCACCTACATGATGAAGAGACAACCTGCAGGGTGGGAAAAAATTTTATCCAATTGTTCCTCAGACAAAGGACTTTTATCTAGAAGGTATAAAGAATTGAAAAAAGGGCTGGGGATCTAGCTCAGCAGTCTAAGTGCCTGCCTGGCAAGCGCAAGGTCGTGAGTTCAATCCCCAGTGCCGAAAAAAAAAAAAAGAAAAGAATTGAAAAAAACCAGGCCCCCCAAATTCAAAGACCCAATCCAAAAATGGGCATCTGAGGTGAATATACAATTGTCAGATGAAGAAATACAAATGGCAAATAAATACATGAAAAAATGTTCAACATCACTGGTCACTCAAGGAATGCAAATTAAAACAATGTTGAGATTCCATCTCACTCCAGAAAGAATGGCTATTCTCAAGAAATCAACCAATAATAAATGCTAGAAGGGCTGCGGGAAAAAGGAACCCTTCTTCACTCTTAGTGGGCGTGTAGACTGGTGCAACCACTGTGGAAATCAGTGTGGAGATTCTCAAAAAACTTGGACTAGAGTTCCCATTTGATCCAGCTATTCCCCTTCTTAGTATCTTCCCAAAAGAATTAAAAGTGTCATACCACAGTGATATACGCACACCCATGTTTATAGCAGCACAGTTTGTAATAGCAAAATCTTGGAAACAACCCAAATGCCCATCAATGAATAGATAAAAAAGGTTTTTTTTTTAATACAATGAAGTACTACCTAGCCATAAAGAAAGATAAACTTGAGACATTTCTAGGTAAATTGATGCACCCTGAGACCATACTCTTAATGAAATAAACCAGACACATATGTGCAAATACCACACTGTTCTCTGGTGTGAAAAACCGAAAGTATAAATAAGGACCAAAATGTATAATAGATATTGTGAAATACAAAGAAATTATTCAAAAAGAAAGAAAAACTATGGAAGGGGGAGAGGGAAAGGAAGGGAAAAGAAAAAAATGAGAAAACAAGGATAAAATGGAAACAAAACTTTGTAAATAAGCAGGGGAAGAGGGGTCGAAGGGAGGGGAAAGGCACGGGGAAAAAAGAGGAATCAAAATATAACATGTATAGGTTCCCTGTGATGACTGTGATCATTTTGTATATCTAAATTGTACCAATAAACTTTAAAAAAGTGCAGGCCATGATAACTCTTTTTATACATAATTTGTATTCTTTTCCTTGGAGTCATCTTTTGCAGCACAAAGACCTTGTGTCATGAGGAATTTAATGGAACATTTATACTACAACTCTTACTGCCTTTTACTTCATTTTTATATTGTTTTCCTTATTATCTTGTCATTACTTTAAGATGCGATCCTAGGGCCTGGGATATAGCGCAGCAGCACAGTGCCTGCCTGCCTGGTAAGCATGAAGTCCTGAGTTTGATTCCCCGTACAAAAAAACAAAAAAAACTGATGGTACCATATTATCCAGACAACTGTGAATAGAATATGCAGAGTAAGACTTTGAGACCTTTAATCCTTCTCTGTCAAGTTCCTTCTGTAATCTCAGCTTCCCTCCCCTCTCTCTGGCTAGAAGAATACCAACCAGTGCACATTCCTGTCCGCTTTCCCTCTTTCTTTTTTGCCAGTACTAGGGATTAACTCAGGGCTACTTACATGCTAAGCGAGTGTTCTATCCCTGAGCTACAAACCCAACCTCTTTTTAAATTGTGTTCAGAGTCGAGCTGCCCAGGCTGCGCTCTACTTGCAATCCTGTTTCAGTCTCCTGAGCAGCTGAGATTGAGGCCTGTGCTGCCGAATCTGGCCCACTTTCCCTTCTTGACTCATCTCTCTCCACAAGGTCTCTCTCTCTCTCCTCAGTCTAGCTGTTTGTTTCTCAGGAACTTTCCAATTTAAACCTCCTCATTAGTCCTCTCATCAGTACAATTTGATATTGATTAACATTCTTCTAGTGCGATTCTTCAGAAGGCCTTTCTTTCTGAGTATACCCCAATTCCTAGCTTTCTTGTCTTGAGATTTGTACATTTCTCTTTCTTAGTGTTTTCTCCATTTCAGCCTCAGGGTACAACCCTACCCTCCTCGGAAATTCCCTACTCAGTGAGTTTGGGTCCCTCCTCCCGACAGACCTTCCCTTAAATGGGGAATCCAAGGACACAATGACCCATGGCAGGGTATTTCCCACCAAGTCTGAGTCTCTCAGTCTAGAGTTACACCCTGCGTGCACTTCTGCAGGAAAGTTCCAAGCTAGGCTTCAGGTTGCCAGTCTGGTTCCTGCTGAGGTTAGGCAAATATACTTGCACATTCTTTCTCTGGTTTTCCTTTGGATAACAGACTAAACGAACACATTTACCCAAACACAACTCCCAAGCACATCTGATTATTGTTTGAATCTGTATTAAGGAAAACATTTTTCTCAATGCATTCTAATTTTCACAGATTTCCTTGCCCAAGAAGGAGGTGTATTATTTGTCAAGTAGTTTCAGTTTCTTTTCCCTTCCTTCCAGCATAGCACAAAGATTTATCAGAGGTTAAGAAATAGATCTCAGCCGGGCCTGGTGGCGCATGCCTATAATCCCAGCACTCGGGAGGCTGAGACAGGAGGATCATTGCAAGTTCAAGACCAGCCTGGGCTACAAAGTGAGCTCAAGGCCAGCCTGAACCATGTAGTGAGACCCTGTCTCAAAAAGACAAGGGCCAGGGATTTAGCTCAGTGGCCTAAGCACCTGCCTGGCAAGCATGAGGTGGTGAGTTTGATCCCCCAGTGCCAAAAAAAGAAATACAACTCAATTTCTAACTATACAACAGAATTATCTACATGGACAGCCCTCTGTCATGACACAAAGACTCAATGCAATTTTCCTGTTTTCACGATATTATGAAAATATTCAAACATTTAGAAAAGTTGGAAGAATTTTTTCAGTAAATTCCCACATGCCTTACCAGGTATCACTATCTTTCTATCTCTCTATCTATCTACAAATCCTTTTTAGTTCCTTGATGCATTTTAAAGTAAGTTAGAAACACTAGTACTCTTCTGAAATACTTCAGAGTATTTCAGAGTAGTGGTATGTTAGAGTTCAATATTTATTTATTTATTTATTTTATTTTGAAGAAAAAATTTACACTTGTTTTGGATGGAATGTATAAAACTGAAGTGTACTTTTGCTAAGTTTTCAAAAACCCAAAACCTTAGCAAAAAATATACTACTCTCCACAACTCTTTCAAGTCTTTTCTTTTCCCTTGACAATCATAGTTCTGATTTTTTCCACCAAGGTTTAGTATTGTTCTAGAACTTTATACAAGTGGCATCATACAATATATGCTCTTTCGTACTTTATGCTTCCTTGGATCATCCTTCATCCATGTTGTGTATGTCAGTAGCTTGCTCCTTATTATTTCTGAACAGCATTCCATTCTACTAACATTCCATAGTTTGTTCATTCATTCTATTGATAGACACCAGGGCTACTTCAAGTTTTAGGGTATTATGAATAAAGTAGCAGTGAAAATTCTTGTATAGGTCTTATAATGTCCATATATATATATGTGTGTGTGTGTGTATGGATGTATGTATTTATATGTGTGTACATGTAGTCATTCCTCATGGGTGAATGTTGAGAGAGAGGATTGTTGGGTTAAGGAGTTTTTTGAGACAAGGTCTCACTGTGTATCTCAAGCTAGACCCAAACAGTGATCCTCCTGTCTCAGCCTTCTGAGTGCTGGCATGTGCCACAATACCTGGTTATATGTTTAATTAGTTTGTTTGTTTTATTGCTGAGGATTGAACCCAGAACCTTCTTACTGAGATATAACTATATATCTATATCTATATCTATATCTATATCTATATCTATATCTGTGTTTTGGTAGGTGGCACAAGTTCTGGCCAAGTTGCCCAGGCTGGGCTCAAACTTGTGACAATCCGGTCTCAGTCTCCCAGAATGTTGGAGTGGCAGGAATGTGCCTGGCTCTTTCACTCATTTTAAAATTACAGTAGTACCTTGGTACTGTCACTTACTGGTTCTGAGAGGCTTGATGAGTACTCAAACAAGGAGTACTAAACAAATTGTTTGGGCTGAAAAGGGCAGTGAGTCACAAAGCAATAGACATTGACAAGTTCTAGTTTGCACATTAAGCACCAAATTCATCCAGTTTCAAGGCAGTGAATAGTAAGGTATGACTATAGGTTGTATATAGTGATACACACTTGTAATTCCAGGTACTAAGGAGGCTGAGGCAGGAAGATCACAAGTTCCAGGACAGCCTGAGCAATTTAGCAATAAGTCTCAAAATTTAAAAAGGTTCTAGGCATGGTGGCACACACCTATAATCTCAGCACTTGGGAGGCTGAGGCAGGAGGATCACCCCGAGTTCAAGGTCAGCATGGGTTACATAGTGAGTTCAAGGACAGAGTGAACTACATAGTAAAACCCTGTCTCACAAATAAATAAATAAATGAGTTGTAGCTCAACACTCTTTGAGTTTAATCCACAGTACCAAAAATAAAATTAGTTTATTTATCTTGATTTTTAGGGGTTCTTTATAACCTGAATATCAGTCTTCTATCATACATGTGTTTTTCTAACATTTTCTTCCAATTTGTGGCTTTTTTGTTTGTTTTTGCTGTTAGCACATGCTAGGCAAACACTACCACTGAGCCATATCCCCAGTTCTACCTATTTGTTTTGTTTTGTTTTGTTTGTTTGAGATAGGATCTCACATATTTTTAGGCTGGCCTTGAATTTGTGGCGATCCTCCCACCTCAGCTTCCTGAGTGCTGAGATTATAGGTATGTACCACCACACCCAGTTCACTCTCTTAATGTTATTTTTTTGATGAGCATAAATTTTTAATTTTAGAGAAATCTGATTTATCAATTTCTTGACTTACTGTTTTTTTGTTTTCTTGGGGGGGTGTTTACATGTACATATTTGCAGTACATACTGTTATATTCCTTGTGTACATGGACATAATACATTTATGTTTGGTACATGGACATGATACATTTTAATTCCTTTTTTTATCCTTTATCCCGCCATTCCCTCCTTTCCTTTCATCTCTTGATCTCCTTCCCTTTTGAGAAAGATCTATCTCCCTACTTCCTATTATCTATCTTTTATTTTGGTCTTTATTTATATTTTGTGTTTCTCACATAAGAGATATCATGCAATAGTTAAACCTGTGTGTCTGATTTATTTCACTTAACATTATGATCTCAAGGTGCATCCGGTTTTCCACAAATGACTCAAGTTTATCATTCTTTATGGCAAAATAATACTTCATTGTATATAAATACCACATTTTTTCTATCTGTTCATATGTTAATGGACATATGGGCTGCTTCCAAGATTTAACTATTATGAATTGTGTTGTTATAAACATGGGTATACATATATCATTTTAAATATGATGTCTAACTCTTTTGGGAAGAGACCTAGAAGGGAAATAGCTGGGTCAAATGCAATTTTTAATTTTAGTTTTTTGAAATATCTTCATACTGATTTCCACAGTGGTTACACTAGTTTACATTCCCACCAAAAATATAGAACAATGCCCTACTCATCCCCCACAAGATCTCACTATATAGCCCAGGCGCTGGCCTTGAACTCACTATGTAGCCCAGGCTGGCCTTGAACTCTCTGATCCTTCTGCCTCGGTCTTCCAAGTGCTGGGATTACAGGGATGTGTGACCATGCCCGACTCTTGATTTACTCTTATGCTTTTTATATACTAAGAAACCTCTATCTACTTCCATGTCACAAAGATATTCTTTTGTGTTTTTAACTAAAAGTTAAAAATCTGGGACAAAAAAAACACATTATGACTTCAGCGTTTGCATTTAAGTTTGTAATTTCTTTCGAGTTAATTTTAGTGTGTAGTGCGAAGTAGGTTTAGTTTTCCACATAGACGTATAGTCATTCTAGCATCATTTGTTGAAAAGACACCTTTCCCTAAGTGAGCTGTGTTAGCAATCAAATGGTTTTATAATTTTGGATCTATTTCTGTGCTCTCGGTTCTGTCACACTGTTAAATGTATCAATCTTTATGCTGGCCAGTGCTGCACTATACTGTTTTCTTGGCTTTAGAGTAAGTTTTGCGGACAGCCAGGTAGTTTAAGTCTTCTAGTTTTCTACTTTTTCATATTTGCTTTGGCCATCCTGGGAACTTTGCTTTTCTCCCACGCAGTTTTTAAAGTAATACTTACTTCTTTACCTTGGAACGAGTCCAAAGCATCCTTCTGCACTTACCTCTAAACAGAAGAGACTCAGCAGCCAAATAAATCCCTAGGGTAGTGTAGGGGTGGGTGTCTGAGGGTTCAGCAGGATATTTGTTCTTCCAAATATACGTATATTTTTAAATTTATTTATTTATTTATTTAGGCACCAGGAATCAAACTCAGGACCTCACGCTTGTCAGGCAGGTGCTGTGCCACTGAGCTAAATCCCTGGCCCTAGTCCTATAGTTTTGATTGGACTGAGAATATGTGACAAACCACTGAGTCTTCATTCCATTATTTTCTTTTCTTTTCTGCAGCTCTGGGTATTAAACCCAGAGCTTCAGGTGTGCTATGCAAGTGCTATGCCACTAGCTATGATCCTAACCCTACAGCATTATTACCTAAAGCTCCCTTCTCTTCTGGTATACAAGGAAAGGTTTTAGTATCATTCTTTTCACTTTGTTCATTAAAAAATGAATAGCAGCAGTTACCACAGTAAAATATTCTCCATACTTTGAGAATCATGTACTCATTTCTCTTGTATCTCCTGTAATAGCAAATTTTATTATATAAGCACAGGGCACTCAATAAATGCTTAAGACTTGGCTCATTCCAAATAATGGAATTAGAGTGTGTGAAGAAACATTAATACTTATCTAGTTCAATCCTCCATCTGGTCATACGGTCTTCTACTAAATATGAGCTTATACAGGATAAGTATACTGGTAGAGCACTCACTTTTGTAAATACTTACAGCAATTCATTAAGTGAATTTTTCCAAAATCCATTGGGAAAAAAATAATTGGCAGTTATTGCTCCCCTAGGGAATAAAGAAGATTGTGGTCCAAAAATAAGATCGCTGTCATCTCCATTGCATAACTTACAGAACTTAGAGTCATACAGTGATCAAGAGCAATTTAAGAAAGTTGTATTTTCAAGAGTACAACTATTTCATGTGATTTTTGATACTCCTCTTTATCCTCTCCACCAAAATGAGAATTTATTTCAACAAAGGCAAATATTCCTATAGGGACTATAATACTTCTCTGGTATAGAGAAGTGTATCATTTAGTATCTAGCCATCAGTAGCTTGAGTTGAAATAATTTCCTCTTTTTTTTTTTTTTTTGTCTTTTTGAGACGGGTTTTGCTATGTAGTTCAGACTGGACTTGAACTCACTTTGCAGCTGAGATTGGCCTCAAACTTGCAGTGATCCTCTTGCCTCAGCCTCTAGAGTGCTGGGATTATAGGCATGTGCCATCATGCCTGGCCTGAAATAATGTTGGATTTATTGATTTTCAGATCAACTTACTAAGTGAGACTTACTGCTCAAATTTGGACACCTTACCCTTCACAATCTTCATTAACCCCAGGTTACCATTTCTACACCTAGACACTTAACAAGGAAGGAGTTAAAAAGTGCATTTTAAACTGAGTGTGGTGGCTGAGGCAGGAGGATTACGATGAGTTTAAGGCCAGCCTGGGCTACATAGTGAGACCCTGTCTCAAAATGCAAACAAAACAAAACCAAAACCAAACAAACAAAAAACCCCACAACCACATATACATACTTTATACAATTTGTAAGTTTTATAATGTTTCAGTAAAATATAAATGACTATTTTGTAATTCTAAGAATAGGCTCAAACCAGTGCATACTTAAAAGTTCCAGAAGTTAAAATACCCTTTTTGTATGTTTCTCCCAAGGTCAGATGATGGTATTCATTTCAAGTATTTTAAACGAGTTGCATCTTGATGAAGAATATAAAGTTCAGCTTGTTCCTCATCACAGTGGCGGTGTGTTTGACTCATTAAGGTACTAGGCTTTGGTATAATTTTAATTTTCTCTCAGGACATGCCTGGCTGGTTTCAAGTTATTATGGATGTAAATTGCCTACAAGTTGGAGAAATGCTTTTGTGGGTTTGTTTAGCAAACCTTCATTTCAGTTTTGAGTCTGGGAGTCAAATTTCTGTCACTGGCATAAAACACCTGACATAATCAATTTATAGGAGGAAATATTTATTTTGGTTCACCGTTTCACAAGTTTCAGTTTGTGGTTCAGCTGGCTCCAAGACAGAAACATCGCGGCAGAAGGGAATGGAGAAGGAAAGCGGCTCACCTCAGGGCAGCCAGGAAGCAGAGTGAGGTGAACAGAGCAGAAGAGAGCCAGGGAAAAGGCATAACCTTGGAAGAAACCACGCCCTGACCTACGTCCTCCCATGGGCCCATCCCTACTGGCCCATTCTGCTGTGAATGGATTGGTCCATTGATGAGGTCACCACTGCAAGATCCAGCCATCTCTGTGCCCCACCTCTGAGCCTAGATGTGTTGGAGACCAAATTCTCAATATAGGAGTCTTCAGGGAATACTTCATATAAAGCCGTAATGGGGTAACATTATTTTCATGGGTAACATCTTCACCAGCATATTTAAACTTCCAGCTCCGTCAAGCTAAATAGCGACTCTTTTATGAAAACAATGCTTAAAAAGTGACTAGTGAAACCAAGTGTTATGGCATATGATCGTAATCCTAGCACTCTAGGAGGATGGGCAGGAGGATTGAAAATTCAATACAGCCTAACAGCTTAGTGAGATGCTGTCTCAAAATTAAAAAATGAAAAAAGGCCAGAGATACAGCTCAGTACAAAGGCCCAGGGTTCAATCCCTAGTACTGGGGAAAAAAAGACTATGACATAATTTTTTTTTTTTTGGACACACAAGTTCACGCCTGCTTTATTGGTAGTAGCCCCAAACTTTTTTTTTTTAAAGAATACAACCAAACAAAACAAAACAGAGTAAAGTCAATCAAAACAAAGCAATGAACATGGTACATGACTTTTAAACTGGGTAAAAAGCAATCAATAAGGCTATCATAATGCCTCTTGTTATCTGCAGTATAACTGCCCATACCATCAGGGATAAGTAAAATCAAACAAAATGCAACAAAATAAAACAGCAGAAACAAAACAACACATAAAAAAAAACAAAACAAACAAAGCAGAACAATGTAAGCAATACAGAATTTCAAGATACTAGCAAAATAGCATTGGCTACCATAATATTTGTTATCTTCAGAATAGTCACCTACACCTTCAGACATATTACAATCAAACCACACAGAATAGAGTAAAATAAATCAAAACAAATAATGAAAGCCATAGAGAGTTTCTAAACAAGATAATTGAACATCCTCGATGGCTGCAATTGTATATTTTGTTATCTTCAAAATAGCTGACTATGACATATTTTTGTGGTCAACAACAGAATCAATACAACTGCAGCATGTCTCTTAGCTTTTAACTTCCTATTTTGCTGTCTTTTTTGAGATTGTTTGTTCAAGACAGGTCTCACTATGTAGCCTAGGCTGGTCTTGAACTCACTATTCAGCCTAGTCTGGCCTCAAACTCATGGCAATCCTCCTGCCTCAGCCTCCTGTGTGCTGATATGTGCTACCAAGTCCTGTATGGAATTTCATTCTTTTTAGGTTGTTTTCGTTATATCATTTTCAACTTAAAGTTGGTCTGTAGTTTTGAAATTATTGCTTGTTTACAAATATATTTTGTGACTTAAAAGTTTTATTTTATTTCACTTATTTTTTTTTTTGTACTGGAGATTGAATTCACGACTGTGCGCTTGCCAGGCAGGCGCTTATGCCACTGAGCTAAATTTCTAGTCCCTAAAAGTTTTAAATTACTATGATGATGCATAATTAAGAAATCACGGCATGTTTTGAATTATTTCTTCCATTTTTTGCCATACATATTGTGAATCTCATCTGACAGATTTGTCTTTCAATATTTCATTGACTAATATGTTTCGTCCCACCACAATCATCTAAAACTGACAAAAATAAATTTTAATTTGCTAAAACTTTTGCTAATAGTATTAGCCAATTATTACAACAGAATGACAGTTTGAAAGGTTCTCTAGGTGAGGATTCTTCGCTTTTTAAAAATATATTGTATATATTTAAGGTATAGAATATGATGTTGTAAGATGCATATATAGTGAAATGGTTACTACAGTGGAACAAATGAATGTATCTATCTATCTATTTATTTATTTATTTTGCAGCACCAGCACCGGGGATTGAACTCACAACCTTGCGCTTGCCGGGAAGGCGCTTAGACCACTGAGCTAGATCCCCAGCCCTGGTGTTTTTGAGACAGGGTCTCACTATGCCATTCAGGCTGGCCTTGAGCTCACTTTGTAGCCCAGGCTGGTCTCGAACTCACAATGATCTGCCTGTCTCAGCCTCCTGAGTGCTGGGATTACAGGGTGTGGTGAGCCACCACACCCAGCTCAAATGAATATATCTAATCTCTCAAATAGTTACCCATTCTCCCCTCATGGCAAGATGAGCTATCATCTACTGGTTTTTTTTTTTTTGGTACCGTGAATTGAACTCACGACCTCGCACTTACCAGGCAGGTGCTTAAACAACTGAGCTAAATCCCCAGCCCAAGCTATCATGGACTCTTTTAGCAAAAATCCTGAATACTACTGTTAACTCTAATCTTTATGTTGTACATTACATGTTTTGACTTGTTTATTCTACATATTTGCTACTTTTGTTTGTTTCCTGAGGCAGGATCTTGCTATGTAGTTCAGGCTGACCTTGAACTCTCTATGTAGTCCATGTTGGCTTTGAGCTCAAGGTGATCCTCCTGCCTCAGCTTCCTGAGTGCTGGGATTATAGGCATGTGCCACCAGGTGTTTATATTTGCTACTTTGTATCCTTTGATCTATACCTCTTGATTTCCTCCTAGCACCTCAACACTGATAACCACTGTTTTATTCTTTTCATATATATATATTTTTATCCTTTCTTTCTCCTTTTTTTATTTTAAAGAGAATAAAACCAAGCAAAATAAAACAGAATAAAGCCAATCAAAACAAACCAGTGTAAGTGACACAGGACTTCAAAACAATAGGAAATCAACAATGGTTACCTTAATGCCTCTTGTTGTCTTCAAAATAGCTGCCCATACCTTCAGACATAGTGAAAACCAAACAAAATAGGACAACATAGAATCAATAAAAACAAAACAATGACTGTAATAAAGGACTTCAAAACAAGATAATAGTAAATCCAAAATGGCTACCATGATATATCTTGTTATATTTGAAATAGCTGCCCATGCCATCAGATATAATAAAATCAAACAAAACAAAACAGAATAAAACCCAACCCAACGAAGCAATGAAAATGATACAGGACTTCAAACCAAGATAATAGGGCATTAACAATGGATACCACCTTCAGAAGGAGATCCCTATAGATACTACATTGCATATTGTTCTTCTTTGAATAGATGATCAGACTACCAGCTTTAGACCTGCAAAGTCAGTGAAACACTAAACACTACAAGCATTAAATTGAATTTTACCTCAATAGCTATCATCACAGCCTGTGTTTCTCTGGATCAGCCAATCGCTTATGGGGGTGGGGTGGGGATAGGTTGGCTCTTCTTGTTTCCCAGACTGTGTGCTGGAAGGGGCTGGCATCTGGCTCTCTCCCCAGTGGCCTGAGCATGGCACCAATTTGCAGGGTAGGCTTGCTTCTTGTTGACTTCTTGTTCTCTTCCCCTGCAGTCTGCAAATGACACTGACTCACAGGAAAAGGCTGGCATCTGAGTGTCCTCCTAGCAGCCCATGCATGGCACTGATTCACAGAGAGGGTTTGCTTCTTGTTGACTTTTCTCTTCCCCTGCAGTCTGCGAATGGCACTGACTTTTTCTTTCTCTTTTTAAATTTTTCTTAGACTGCACATATAGGTAAGATCATGTAATACTCTTCTTTCTGTGTCTGGCTTATTTCACTTAGCATAATGTCCTACGGGTCCACTCATGTTG
Organism: Cuniculus paca; assembly: GCA_004365215.1. Taxonomy (NCBI): domain Eukaryota; kingdom Metazoa; phylum Chordata; class Mammalia; order Rodentia; family Cuniculidae; genus Cuniculus; species Cuniculus paca. The sequence continues at coordinate 32,801 of RJWT010000765.1, read as the reverse complement.
TGGCAAATGGTAAGATTTCCTTTTTTCTTTTTTTTTTTTGTTCAGTGCAGGAAATATAACCCAGGTTCTCATGTTTACACATGCTAGGCATGCTAGGTATGTTAGGTATTCTAGGCATGTTTCACTGAGCTATACCCCCAGCTCTCTCCCTTTATAAGGCTGAATAATATTTGTATATATGTATATATTTATGAATATCACACACATATCACAGTTTCATCATTCATTCATTGATTCATCAATGGGTTCAGAGGTTGTTTCCTTATCTTGGCTGTTATGTATAACACTGCAGTGATCATGAGGGTGCAGACACAGAGTCTTTAAGATGTGATAACTGAATCCCCTTCAGGTATATAACTGGAAGAGGAATTTTTGGATCATGTCATAGTTCTACTTTTAATCTCTTTAGGAACCTGTTTTCCATAATGGCTGCACCAAACCACAGTGTACAAGAGTATCTTTTTCTCTGCGCCTTTGCCAATGCTTTTTATCTTTTGTCTTTTCAATAATAGGTACCTAACAGGTATGAGGAGGTATATGTCTTCAAAACATTAAAAGAAATCTCAACGAATTCAATACTATGTGGAACAAGAATCATTTATTAATAGTCCAACTATCTATAGAGTCCCGCTGCAATGGACAATTGGTCCGGTAGCCCAGGACGATGTGGAATAAGAATTACTCATTAATAAGTCCAGCTACAATAAATGGTTAGAGGCCATGCCAGGTGGCGATGGTGAGTCACAGCATACTGAAAAATAAAAGAAACCAAATGCATGAAACCACAGTTATGTTGGTCATGGGCTGATTAGGCATTAGTCCATTGAGATGTCTTATTTAAGGGGAACGAGTGGGCGATCTTAGTGTTCATGGTCCTGAAGTAAAAACCAGATGTCTATTAAAGATCATTAAATAGAAACCCCCACATGTTATGGGCCCGGGGCGAGCAGACGGATCCCTGTCTAGCGGGTTGATGGTTTCACGGAGGATGGTGAGTTAAGAGGTTGATCAGTGGAAGGGGATAGACGTGTTGACAAGGATTTATTTGACTTAATGGTGTATGTCCGCTGATGGAATGAATGTATTATGTAAGATAGAATCACTAATTAGGAAAATAAGAGGCATGTTAGTATTAGGTTAGAGTGGAGTAGAACTTGATATGTCCTAGAGCATTAATGTTATATACTTGCTTAATATCCATGGGGGGGAGGTTTAATGTTGATTATACATATAATGGTTTATGTCCTTTTATGCATGTATGTACTTTTTATATTAATTTATGGGGATATACAGTAATGCACGATGTACATAGCATAGGGAGGGTACATTATACAGATGGGTAATGTTTCAGGGAATAGTTTATTGAGAATTTCAGTTTTGGGTACTGATGGTGTGGCTATAGCCTCTTCCTTGAAGGTTGTGTCCTAGGGAAAATTTTTTCCATTTTTGGTTTACAAGACCAAGGTAATAGTTATACTACAAGGGCTCTTCATTTAAGTAGTTTGTTCTCTGCGATGGCTGCTATGGGGAATAGGATTAAGATGGTGAGGAAATATGTGATTGATGCTAGTTGACCAATGGTGAATTACATTTCTTGGATGATTAGTGATGTTGAATGTCATATATAAGTTGTACTATATAATATATATTTTCCTATTGTTTCTGTTACTGTGACAAAATGCCTGAGGATAACAATTTAAAGGGAACAAGGTTTATTTTGGCTCATGTTCTCTCAAAGGTTTCAATTCATTGCCTCTGGCTCAATTGTTTCTGAATCTGTGGTGCAGCAGGACATAAGAGTGGAAGGGTGGGGGCCGGAGATTTAGCTTGGTGGCCTAAGCGCCTGCCTGGCAAGCGCAAGGTCATGAGTTCGATCCCTGGTGCAGCAAAAAAAAAAAAGAGTGGAAGGATGTGGCAGAGGAAAGCTGCCCATCTCATTGCAGCCAGGACAGTGTGAGAGAGGTGGGGGAGACTGAGCAGAGACAGAGACAGATGGAGAGAAAGGGAGAAGAGACTAGGATGAAGAACAAGATAGTCCCTTCCAGGGCACACCCCAAGTTACCTGTTGCCTCCAATTAGACCCTACCTCCTAAAGTTTCTACCACCTCCCAATAATGCTATCAAATTATAAACCCACCAATGAGATTAGAGTTCATGATCCAGTCACCTTCCTGAAAGTCCTAACTCTGAATATAGCTGAACTGGGGACCAACTTTTCAACATTTGTGCTTTTGGGGGACATTTCTGATCCAAATCACAACCGAGTCATATTTTTTTTTATAATTCTGATATATATATATATATATATATATATGGCTTGCAAATACTTTTTTCCTAAACTCCGGGCTGCCTTTTCCTTTTGTTAGCTGTTTCCTTCATTGTACAGGAGCACAGTTTGATGTAGTGCTGCATATTGATTTTTTGCTTTTGTAACCTGAGTTTTTGGCATGGTAGCCAAGAAGTTGTGTTCTTCTATGAGTTTTATAGCTTTAGGTCTTATATTTAGTTTTTTTTTTTAATACATTTTAAGTGAATTTTTGGGCATGATGTGATGGACAAGGGTCCAGTTTCATTCTTTCACATGAGAAGTTTTCCCTGCACACTTATTGAAAACATTATTCTTTCCCACTGTATCTTTTGGTTCATTTGTTAAAAATAAATTGAGTATATGTATTCATATTTATTTCTGGGCTGTTTATTCTGTTCCAATGGTGTGTGCTTGCATTTATGCTGGTAACATACTGCTTTGATTACTATAGTTTTATAACATAATTTAAAATAGTGCAATGCCATGCCTTTGATTTTTTTCCTTTCCCTCAAAATTGAATTGGCTATTTATTTGTGTGTGTGTGTGTGTGTGTGTGTGTGTGGTTCCACACACATTTTAGGATTTTTTTCCTATTTCTCTGGAGAATGCCATTGAGATTTTGATAGGAGTGTGTTGAATCTGTATGTTGCTTTAGGTAGTAAGATAGTAACAATTCTTCTGATGCACAAGGTTGGAATAGTTTCCACTTATTTGGGTCCTGTTCAATCTTTTTAGGATCGCTATTATATGCTTTTGTATTTTATTTATTTATTTATTTATTTATTTTTTGTGGGTAGCAGGAATCAAACTCAGGACCTTATGCTTGCCAGGCAGGCACTGTGCCACTGAGCTATATCCCTGGCCCTGTATTCTTTTCAATCCTTAGTGTATTTCCTCAAGTACAAATCTTAATACATTTAAACATTTATATTAAGGCCTGTGGTACAATACAAATTTTATTGTTAATTATTATTCCTGGATAGAAGAACTATTTAGCAATATTCACATTTATTTAGGGTAGCTGAACTCTTCTATCATCTTCTTCATATGGCAGCCCTATTTAATTTTAAAGAATTACTTATAATCTCCATTGCAACTAGGTCAGCACCATTGAAGCCCTTGGATTTGCTCAAAGGTCGGTTATTTTTTAATCAAGAAAATTTTCATGATGACCTGGTACCTATATCCATGAATTATTGTGGCAGGCTCCATTTAAATGCAGAGTTATCTTTCTCTCTAGGAATGGTTGTTCCAACTCTAAATTTTTATTTCAATAACATGGAGTAGATCAATCACAATGTGTTCTTATAGAAAATACTCCATTTTAAATACTAAGTGCCTTTCTTTCTTCCCTCCAGTACTTTGAAACTGAAACTTAGGGTATTAAACAAACATCCTTCCTTTTTTTTTTTTTTTTTTTTTTGGTACTGGCGATTGAACTCACGACCTCATGCTTGCCAGGCAGGCTTTTAAGCTGCTGAGCTAAATCCCCAGCCCAGCATCCTTCCTTTGTAAACTAACAAAATTAACTTTTTTGATATTCGCACTTACAGAAACTTCATAAAAAACAGAGTAGAAGAAACATGAGATGCTAGCAAGACAAAACATTACAGTGTTCAAAACACATTGAACAGACAGAAGGAAGATGTAACAGTGGTAGAGCAACTGTAGCAGAAAAGTTCATCTTGGGAGCCCTAGTGGATGCTTTACCTATCAACAATTACTACTTGTCACTCTTCAGTTCTGTAAACTTGGATGTTTAACGCCAATATGATAAATATGGAGAAATGGGAAGCCTCATGTGAGATTCAACACTGGGAATGTGGGAATGATCTGGTACCTATACCTATGGATTATTATGGTGAGTTTTGGGTGAATGTAACTGATTTTAAGAGCTTATAGAGCTAAATTAAATGTAAACATTGTTGAACTTTTTTTTTTTCTAAAGGAGTGTGCTTGTTTAAAAAAAAATCCGCATGTGGTTGATGTGGGGAAGCACTGATCATCTGTCTTGGTTACTTTTCTCTAATTGCTGTGGCAAAATACCACATGCCCAAAATGAAGGAAGGAAAGGTTTATTTAGCTCACTGTTTGTGGAGGATTCAGTCCGTAATCAGCTGGCTCCAAGGCAGAAGGGCATGGTACAGGAGCAACACTTCAAGGTAGCAGCCAGCAAAAACAGCAAGAGCAAAAAAGGAGGGGAGAACAAGCCTGTTTTCCTCCCTTATACTGCACACAGGTCCCCCCACCCCCCAGGGCTGATGTAACACTCACACCACCTCCATGCCCTCTTCTTGCACAGGCTCAGGATGTTTATAAAGTAAGGATCCTGGCTCCCTGCTGAGTCTCTTGGTTAAATTTCTAAACTTCTCAAGTTGACACAATGTATTGACCATAACATCAACCATCTGTAAACTCCTAGAAGGCAGGGATAACTTCTTTTATTAAAAGCCTTGGTATTCTTTATAAGCAGAACTACACCTGGTACATACAACAGATGTTCAGTAAATGAGTGAACAAGTATGTGGCTCACTAGGGTCACAGAGACACCACCTCTGCTCAAGCTAGAGCTATCGCTTCTTAGGTAGAGCTAGGAGGAAGCGGTTGGAGAATGTTTTTAGGTCAAGGGGAGGACTAGGATTCAGGACCAGCCCCATGGAAGATTAATGGAGTTTTGTGTAAGCGTTAGTACCCTATCTCATTGTCTAAAGGATTTGGGAGCCTAGAAAAGTTCAGCGACTAATAAACCTTTACAACAGAACACCAAACAAAAATGTACCCGGTGTATGTGCTCCAAGTCAATCCAGGGCGTCTCTCTCGTTACGTTTACTTAGGTTTTCTCGAGAGTGAGTGGTTCCTATTCCTTTTTGTCAGTATTGATAGGAGCCGTCACCAGCTCACTATTATTAATGGGAATGCTCTTTGCTGCTTTGAAATCTTGCTCAATACAGGCCCCAAGTGTTCCTTTAAACCTCGGGGAAAATGACTTTGGCCGCAGCCTGTGCCCAAGGCCACACCCTGTACGAGGCCTTGGAAACTTGGAGCTCGTCTGGCGGCGGCTCGGGCGCGGCAACCACGCGGGCATCGGAATCTCACAGGCTGCGCTCCGCATTTTGTAGCATGCGGTGAGGGGCCCTGTGCAGCCGGCAGCCGCTGTACCGCTGCAGCCTCCGCCCCCACCCTCCCGGCTCATTTGCATAGGGACGCGCGCGGCACCGGCGAGCGGGCGGGCGCGGCCCGGGAGGCGACGCGCGCGCGCGCCCTGACAGCTCGGCCCCGCTCGCTCCCTCGCTCGTCCCCGGCTTCCGAGCACAGCATGGCGGTCAAGGTGACTCCAACTCTCTGCTGCTGCCTTTATTGCATAAGAGACATTCTGAGGGTCTTGCCTGCAGCCCCCCCACCTCTTGCCATTTCCTTCTCTGCCTCCTTCTTAGATAGCGCGTCCTGGGGCTCCAGCTTGCGGCCGGGGAGCTCGCGGGGCTTGGACCGGAGGAAGAGGATGCCCGGCTGGGGGAGGGGAGGGGAGGGGAGGGATTGTGAGTCGGAGGGGCTGGTGAGGACCACGGGTCTGTGCAGGAAGAGTAGCGCCCTGTCCTAGACCCATGGGGTTGTGAGCCCGGAGTTGGAGAGCAAGTGGCAAGAAAAGCCGGGGCTACCTAGGGCATCAGTGTATTGCGGTGGGGGAGGGGGTGAGTATTGGGTAATTCGGGGCCTCCATACAGCGGGAGGGCGGTGGTTGACAATTGCGTTGCAGGTTGCAGGATGTTGAAAGTATTTTACTTGTGGCGGCTGTCATGTTTTGGTTGGATGAGGAAAGAGGGGCGTCGAGATAATTATACGCTATTATTGGTTTCCCTCGGGAAGGAAGACTGCTAGGCCATGCTGTTAATTTGGGTGTTTTAAATCTCCTGTTGCTCCACTCTTGTGGGCTTCTTGATTTGAAGCTTGGTAGTTGCTACTGTGTTGCTGGTAGATGTGGAATAAAGCTCTCCTTTGCGGTTCAGGGGAAGCACCGCCAGTAATTTGCCCTATCTTAGGCTATTCACACCACTCTTTCACTTGCTAGGCGCAGATCTCCAATTTGACAGTTGTTATCAGCAGCGAGGGCTTTTGGGTTGTTTTAAATTAAATGCCCTTCACATGATAAGAGCATTGATTGTTGGCAGATGTGAACTCTAAAGAGATTGCATTGGTCTTTAGTGAAGCATTAACTAGCTCTCCTCCCTTCCCCCCTTTCAGGTGCAGACTACCAAGCGAGGTGATCCTCATGAGTTAAGAAACATATTTCTACAGGTAAATGAATTTATGTAGTGTATCTTTCACTGAAAAAAAAAAAGGAGGGTACAATATTTAGTCCTTTTTCAGTCTTAACTTTGAGAAATATCCTGTTTTCATATATTTTTGCAAACGTGGCTGGACAACGAAGTTTAAAATTTTTTTACTAATGTTTGATTACAACTTTTCCTTTATATTAAGAGTTGGTAAGTGGTTTTCTTGAGACTACTTTTCCTTACATGATTTAAAATATGTCAAAGTAGACTGAAAAGAACTTCCAGTTTCCCATGAGTACTAAGACTATGATAATATTTCAAAATGTATTGACCTTTTTGTATAATTGATAGATACAATAATTAAAATGCTGTCTTCCTGGGAAGTTGCATAAAATTTGCCTTCTTAACAATCTTCCATGTAATAATTTTTAAATTATGTTTCCTTTCTCCCTCTATTATATCCACAGGCCTTTGGGGGTTCATTATGAAATGTTGCTCTCTCAAATTCTTGCAAGGATCTAAACTTCTAAGCTTTTAGGATTAGTGACTTAGCTGTAGATTTTTAAAAACCATTGGCTTAGTTTTTTCATTTGCTTTTTTAAAATTTCTAAAGTTCTCTATGGAGGAAGTTGTACTTAAGTAAATGTAAAGGGAGATGAGCTAAGGTGTTTTCACTAAATATTGTATTTTTCTCTGAAAATTTCTTTTGAGAAATTTTATTCTGGATTTGGGTTCTTGTGTAGATACTTTAACCTTCAGCAGATTCTTGCTGGGTATTATTTTCCTCTGTAAAATGAAAGGTGACCTCCAAGGTTCCTTTCAATTCCAAAAGTCTATGATTCTATAATTAGGAACAGATTCTAACATATGCTGATGAGCCTGGAATAGATGACATTTTTATCTGAGACGTGGTTTCCTTAAACTATTGTTGGGGAAGAGGCCGTGTAGATGGCCATATGTAAGCAGAGTTCATGAAAAGGAACTAGTAAAGGCTGAGGATGTAGCTCAGTGGTAAGTGCTTGCACAGAGTACACGAAGCCTACGTTTGATTTGCCGCACTGCAAATAAAATAAAACAAAAAAGAATTAATAAAAATGGGAATCCTAAATTTTATAAAATCTATTAATTGGAGTATCTTTTCCAGAACAAAAATAATTATAGTAGAACTTGAAATCTTTGTTCACAATTTTTTTTTTTTGAGACAGGGTCTTGCTGTGTAGTTCAGGTTGGCCTTGAGTTCTCTATGTAGTCCAGGCTGGCCTTGAACTCATGGCAATCCTCCTGCCTCAGCCTCCCAAGTGCTGGGATCACAAGCATGGGCTACCATGCCTGGCTCTTCACAGATACTCTTGAGCATACCCCAAAATATAACAGTACTATGTCACATGATCGGATTCAGTTGTTTTGTGCGTTCATGTGATAGTTAATCTTATTTTCTGGATTAAGTAGGCATGGGAAAAATCAGTTGAAAAGTTAATGTAGTGTAAAGAACATTGGCTCAAGTATCAGGAACACTGGTTTAATTCCAAGGCCTGTATTTGTCTGGCTGTTGTACCTATAGGCTAAATATTTAGTCTTCCTGATTTTATCTTCTCATGTGGACCCAGTAGGACATAAAGGAACTAGGTCCTTCCAGCTTTAAACTTTCTGTGGGGAAAAACATTGTAATTCGGTGTGGAATTTTGTCTTGTTTTATTTTTGAATTTTTTGCTGGGAGAATGGTTGGAGGTACAAGGAGAGAGGCCGGTACTGTGCTTTGCTGTTTGACAACTTTTTTTTTTTTTTTTTGGTACCTGGGATCAAACTCACGACCTCATGTTTGCTAGGCAGGCGCTTATGCCACTGAGCTAAATTCCCAGCCCTCTGTTTGACAACTTTTAAATCTTTGCATTCCATTTAATGTTTTGCGTATTATCAGTATCTTTTTACATATTACAATTTTAATTGTTTTGCAATATTGGAGATCAAATCCAGGGCCTCACATATGCTCACTCTACAATTGAGTTATGCCCCTAGCCCCTTTCTCATTATTTTAATGATACTTATTTTTGTATTGAAAACTTGTGGAATTTTTAATTCCATACTTAGCGCTCAGTGTAGAGCACTGATCGAAGCATTATTAATAGATAAGAGGTATTTACCTTCAGGAAGATACAAAGCAGCTAGAAAGATATGGTACAGGTAAGTAGGTCCTCCGAAGCACAGTTACCAAGTATGACATTAGATTTTTACTCCTGGCTTAAATACTTCAAACTGTAGTTACTTAAAGCTATTGGGTCCTTTTACAAAAATTTACATGCATATAATTTATGACTATTTTAGATCTAATAGAAGACAAAATACATTCTAACTATATATTTCTTTAGCACTAAACATATTTACCCAACAATTTTTTTTGTGTACGGTACTGGAGATACAGTATATATGTTTGAATATGACCTTGAACATGATAGGCAAGCACTGTACCACTAGCCCCTCCTCCCCTCCCTCTATCCCTCCCTTTCCTTCTTTCTTTTTTTATTTTATTTGTTCCTGACAAGTATTTATCAGGACTATTTGTTGCGTGCCCTGTACTTGTGTTTAGTTCAGTAATAAACACTAAATTGAATAATTCAAACAGAATTATGATGGAATGGCGGTTCTTCATTGATGATGATCTGGTGGTTGGAGTAGCTCCTCTCTGAGAGGCCCATGCCATCTTGCATAGTCTGTGTTGAAGAGACAAGAATACTGAAGGCAAATGTAGAGCTTGTGGTACAGCAAAAAAATTGGCTTGCCCAGAACAGTGCGCCCATGTGATAATGACAGCATCTAACACTACTGACCATTTAGGGTGCTGTACACTGGCCTAGGATATCATACTGATTTTCATAACCTATGAAGTAGGGTTAGTATCCCTATATGTAAAGTTAAGTGACTTGGTTAATGTCACTTATTTTGTACGTGACAGAGTATAAACCAGAGTATAGTTGAACTCTCTCACACTCTTTTTTAAAAATAATTGCGGATTTTATTTCCTTTTGCAATATTATCACTATTTACTGCAGCTCGACTGAAAAACTACAGTAAACACAAGATCATGTCATTAAAAAAACTTCCAGATTATCATATTTGAAATGGAAACAAAACAATTAATTGGTTGGTTATGGCTTTAGAAGACAATGTAGAAACCCAGGGTCATCTAGAAACGTTTTTTCTGAAATTACTCAGAATGAGTAAAGTATCAAAACTTGATTGAACTGATTCTTTTTTTAATCTCTCTTTTTTTCCCCCAGTTAGTACACGTTTGTAATACAGAATAATGGTGTTTATTTTGGAAAATTGGTACATGCATAGAACATATCTTGTTCTTTTTTAATACCTTTATCCACCTCTTCTTTCCTCCCCTACTCCTTGTGTTCCTCTTTGTCATCCCTAAGAGTCTACCTTTTACTTTCCAATCATTTCTCCTTTATTTATTTATTTGTATTTTAGGTTTCTTATGTAAGAGAAAATGTGATGTTTAACATGAGTCTGGTTTATTTTGCTCATCATTATTCTCTCAAGGTCCATCCATTTTCCTGGACATAGTGTGATTTTATTCTTCTTTAGGGCTGAATAATATTCCACACATCATATTTTCTTTGTCTATTCATGTTTTGACAGGTATCTGGGCTGTTTCTAAGGCTTAGCTGTTGTGAATTGTGCTGCTATAAACATGGTTATGCATGTGTTACTAGAGTATTATGCCTATAATTCTTTTGGTAGGTACTTTACTCATAGTTGGATCAAAGGGAATGGAATTTCTTTTCCTTTTTTTCCTTTTTCCAGTACTGGAGTTTGAAACCAAGGCATTTGTGCTGAGCAACATCCCCAGGCCTTTTGAATTTTTTTAGGCTCTTTTCACTAAGTTGCTAAATTGCCCAAGCTGGGCTTGAGTTTGTGATCTTCCTGCTTCGTCTTCCCAGAGTGCTGGGATTACAGGTGTGCAACCCCATCCCTGCCTTGGAATTTCTAAGCTTAGTCTTGTTTTGAGGAATTTTTATACTGATTTCCATAGCGGCTGTCCTATGTTACATTCCCACCAACAAAGTAGGAGGCAGAACCCCCTACTCTTTTAACCCTTATAGTATAGCTTGTAGGATTTCACAAGGGAGTAATTTTTGAAAGACTGAGCTTGTCAGGGGCTACTGGCAGCTGTGTTTTGCTAAGAAATTAAAGAAAAAATAACCTGATTATTTTAGGTGATGCGATTAAAAGTCTCTTTACACTGAAACTAGCTAGAATAGTTGGCTGAGGAGTTTGGATTTGAAACAGTAGGGAGGCTCCTTGGGTTTCTGAGTGGGCAAATTGAAGTGGAGGATTCTGGCAGCTTTTTGTGTGTTGGATAAAGTGCAGAGAGATTGGAAGTAAGTGAGGCGCTCAGCTAAGAGGCTATTGAAATACTGCATGTGGGAGATAATGACCTGGAGTGTCTGATGGCTGGGGAAATAAATGAAGGACAATACTAGGGACTTTGTAAGGAAAGAATCTATTAAATTTGGTATTAAAATTAGAAGTAAAGAAGGAATAGTGGACATGGCATTTTGGAGATAGATGTTAATTGATCAGACATCCATGTTAGGAATTTTTGTGTGGAGGTGGGTAGGGTTGAGTTTGATTACTAAATAAATGTAACCCACTAAGTTAAAGTTGGATTTGGACATATACAAATGGGTGCAGCGGGTAGATGAATCTTTATGGCTGGGAGGATTCAGTGTAAACTAGGACATAGACACAGGTGATTTACAAGAGATAGTCATAAGTGCTGTGGGAAGGAGGAGAACTAGAGAGAATAGTTCCACAGGAACTTGCAGTAGGAGTTTTCCAGAAAGGGTTAGTCTAGTTAAAACATATTCTGTTATGATTATGATTTGGTTTTTGTAGGACTTGGGGATCATTTGATTTCAGGATCAGTTGTGCTGTTTAAAGACTACCAAGAGAAGATTTAAGTTTAAATTTTAGAATACAGTTGAAAGCTTTTCTCCGTAAAATTTATTTATTTATTTTTGGTACTGGGAATCAAAATCAGGACCTTGCGCTTGCCAGGCAGGCGCTGTGCTGCTGAGCTATATCCCTGGTCCTCTCTATAAAATTTGGATCTATGGTTATTAACTATCAAACTTCACACAGTGTAGCTCAAGAATCAGTTTTGTTTTTGTTTTTTTGTTTTTGTACTTGGAATTGAACTCATGACTGCACTTGCCAGGCAGGCACTCATGCCACTGAGCTATATCCCTGGCTAGAGTCAGTTGTTCTGTAAAGCAATAAACTCATGTTTTGAAAATAGAGCTCTGTTTAGTGGAATTATGTGTGCAAGCTCATAAGGACTTTATGAATAAAGCATTATATTGCTTATAGGGAGATAGAACAATTTTTTCTGTTTTTTGTATCTCAAGCTTTGATGAATTATATTTTCTATTGGTTGGAAAAAAAAGTATTCACTAAGATTCAACTTTTTTCCATTCCACCCCCATCAAGTTCACAAAACTGGAGCACAATAAATCAATCCTGACGTGTTTGACTGTGCTGTAATTTTACAACCAATTGTCAAGTTAAGGTTTCACTGTTACTACCCTTATAACTGTCATTTCTTGATTTCTCTCTTTCTTCTTTTACTTTTCTCACCATACACATGATTGACCTGGTTTTGCTACATCAGGTGTATATAATAGCAGAAGGCTCTAATAGAAGCAGTGCACAGGCAGGCGAGGTGGGGACATCAGCAATGTGATAGACTGTTGAGCCTAGAAAATGTCAGAATGAAGACTTAATCTTGACTGTTCCTTGTGGCAAAGTAGTGTTATAAAAAACAAAAAAAGCAAAAACAAAAACAACCTTTTAAGTCAATATTTAAAAGATCCTTTAAGTGTTTTTAGTTGATAGACTTTGTTCTTCATTTATCCATGTATCATGGTAAATGCAATACATATTAAAGTTGTGTAACTCTATGCACCACACCAAAAATCTGCTGAGATGTAGAATGCAATATACTTTTGACCCTGTTCTTTTCCTCATTAGCACCAATGTAACAAAGATCATATCATATAAATTTTTTTCTGACTTGTGTGGATAAGAGAATAAGAAGTAGATGATGCTGATATAAAATAGAGTGATTATTCCTTAGAGTTTTTAAGACAATATATTAACTTTTTCGTGGAAAGATGTCCTTGGATTCAATATATACTTGTGTACTTATTTCGTACTTACTGGTTTTTTTGTTTTTGTTTTTGTTTTTGGTACCGGAAATCGAACTCAGGACCTCACGCTTGCAGGGCAGGCAAAGGGATGGCTTATGTGTGCTCAGGTTTGGATGTAGAAGAGGGTTTGATACCAGATGATTAGCAAATAGAGAGAAGACCACTGCACATGAAGCATCAATGTATGAGGGGATAAATGGCCAGTTAGAGCTCAGATAAAAGGAGACATATTGAGCAGGACCTTGTATTTAGGTTGGGGGGAAGAGTTTGATTTTTTTTTTTTCCTAACAGAGTAGAAACTAGTGAAGATCTTTTGTCTTTCACTTTGGAAATAGAATGATTGTACTTACAGTTTAAATATGTCATATCAATATGTAACTGTTCTTTACATTTCTGTGCTTCTTGTGGATGACTGCTCTGAGTAGCTTCTTCCAGTTTTGTTCATCTGATCTATCTATACTGCTCTTAGAACATCATGACCTGGATGGAACTCTTTTCATCCAGGAGATAGCAGGATGTAGCTCAAGTCTGCATGGGCTTTGTAGTCTTAACTTAGATTTGAATCCTTATTAGAACCCTTTTTCTTACTGGCTTTTACATTAGTTTTGGAACTTGTTTTCTCCTCTAAGATGGAACAACTACACGTGATGCAGAGGAATGTTACAAAGATTAAATGAAGCGGTATGTAAACTATACCTAACATGGAGAACCAAATAAAATTTAGTTTCTTGTCCCTTTTTATGCTGAGTTAGAATGAGGACTTTCCTTTTCTTTTTGTTTTTTTTCCTTTGTCTTCCCTAGATAACTGTGCTGGGCCTACTGATGTGACTAAGATATTAATATGCTTTTAAGGTTACATACGTGTAATCAACTATTAATCACATTTTTGAGCCATGTAAAGATCTTTACAAATTCCCATATTCAGAAATAAGTAATTTCTCTAAAATCTGTAAAGTTCCAGAAGAGGCATAGCCGTAGTGTAAGGCTGGCAGACTCGACAGACTGAGGCAAGTGTTGCAGAGTTTTTTCCAAATCTTCAGTTGCCTCATGTGGACCACAAAAGAGTAATAGTTCAACCATAGGCTCAGGAATGCCAGGACACAGACTTGAGACTTGTCATTCATCTTGTGTGTACATAACCTTTATTTCATTAAATCACTGTCTCCCAGGTTTGTCCAGGGTTAGTACTGTGGAAATTTCCGAAAGTATCCTCCTTTGCAATCCTTAGAATGGCCAGTATTAGACTTCTAGAACTGGAAGAAATACCTGTTTTGAAGATATATTAGTCAAGACAATTTCTGTCTTAACTGACAAATTCAGCCAAACTTGATTGGGTCCAGAAGATACTGATTTTAGCTAGTACTTGGTAGGGAACTTAACTAATGTCAGAATCACATATATCTCATCTTTTAATTTTGGTTTCCTTTGCTCTGGCTTCATTTTCAGTTAGATTTTGCTACATGGAGAAGTGCCAGATTAAAATCAGTTCTAGTTTAAGCCTAGGAATTATTGCCCCTGATCTCCAAACTGTATGAGATGGATATAGCTCTCATATGGGCTGTATTGTGAATCACAAGCTCATTTCTGGAGTTGTTGAGTCTGCCCTACTAGAATCACCTGTGTAAAATGAGAGTTGGGAAGGGAGGCATTTTTTTTTCTTTCTTTTTTTTTTTTTTTTGGTGGGTACTGGGAATTGAACCCCAGGACCTTGCCTTTGCCAGGCAGGCGCTGTGCTGCTGAGCTATATCCCCACCCCAGGGAGGCATATCTTAAAGGAAAATTAGCGTGCAGTTTCCAGAAGGAGCAGAGAAAGCGGGGAAGGGTAAAAACAACAAATGCATGTATGCAACATATGAGGAACCTGGAGACTGCTCAGGGAGGGTGGGAGACAGATGTGGGAAGAGTTTCTGTGTTTCCAGAGGGTTTTACCCAAGTTCACACTGCTGTATTCAACAGTGCTGTTTCTAGCGCTGCTTCCATATTACCTGCAAAAATACATGGTGTGATAGAAAGGTACGGAGGCTACCTAAACAAAAAATGTTACTATAAAAGATTCATTGCCATTAATCCCCTTCAAAATTACCGCCCACACTTCAAACACACTTACCCCATTGTTCTTGCCACCTTCTGAGGCTGTTCTGGAAGTCATTTTTGTGAGTGTCTTTAGTTGTGCCATTGTAGCTGCCTTGGTGTTCTGAATCACTTCAAAATGATTACCTTTCATGGTCATTTTGTCTTGGGAAGAGCCAGATCTGGTGAGTAAGGCGAGGAGGACATACTGGAATGTTTTTATGAGCCTGTCTCTCTGTTGGGTGGCTTTTGGCCGCAGCACTGACCACATTTTTGTTCACTTGTCATAAAAACACTCAGGAAAGAGGACTTCCAGAACTGCTTCAGAAAGTGGCAAGAACAAAGGGATGAGTGCATTTGACGTGAGGGGGAGGATTTTGGAGCGAATTAATGGCAGTGTGTCTTTTACTGCAATAAATTTTCAAAAAAATTAAACATTAACTATATATTTTGGCCATACTTCATACCTTAGGTGAAAGGACTATGAATAATGAACCAAATTTCTGAAGAAGAAATGTTACCTTATTCTTCCTCCAAATGCCTCTCTTTCTAGTGGTTCTTTTCCTCTCCTCAACATCATTCTTGTGTGTTCCCTACCCTCCTCATGCTATGACTCATTATTTTGAGCAACTCTGTTCAACACAGCTACTGATTGTCCAACAGGAGTCAGGTACCGTTCGAAGGGCTGGATGTCTGAGTTGAGTAAGACCATCCCAGTTCTTAAAGGACTCATAGCCTAAAGCCACTTAAATCACACATTCAAGCATGTTCCCCGCCCCCAAGGAGTCTCACAGCTTAGGCTGGTCTCAAACTCACGGGTTCAAGTGGTCCTGCCACCTTACCCAGCTATCACTGTGCTTAACTCATGTATAGAATTAGGAAAAAAAAAAAAAAAGGTGGAAACTTCTGTAGAAAGAGAAGGTTAAAAGTCTTTCCTAAAGTCTGCCTGCAAATTCCAGTGTTTTCCTGCCACTTAAAAGGTATTGACTTAGGGCTGGGGATATAGCTCAATAGCCTAAGTGCCTGCCTGGCAAGCGTGAGATTGTGAGTTCAGTCCCCTGTGCTGCAAAAAAAAAAAAAAAAAAAAAAAAAAAAGTAAACATCACAAAGTATAAAATAATGTAGTTAATTCTTTAAAAAAAGAAAAGGTAATGACTTTTCTTTTTTTTTGTTTGTTTGTTTTTGTTTTTTTTTGGTAATGACTTTTCTTAGTTGGTTTCTTTCAACCTTTTACCCAAGCATTTACTTAGAAAAGTAAAGGGCTGTGATTTTTAAAACATAAATAATAATGGCTAATGCTTATTGGGTTACTGTTATGTTTTAGGCAGTAATTTACATGTTTTATACAAATCATAATATTTAATCTCAGAACAATTCTAAAGGTAGGTACTATCAATGATCCTCCTGCCTCAGCCTCGCAAGTGCTGGGATCACAAGTGTGCACCACCATGCCCGGTGGTGCTTGTTTGCGGTGCTGTGGATCAAACCCGTGGCCTCAGAAATAGTAGTCAGGTGTGCTATTATTAAGGCACATCCTTTGCTCACACCTCTGTTTCTCTTTCTTGTCCTGGAGTTTGGACAGGCCCTCCATACTGACCTGCATCCTCAGTTCTTTTCTTTTTTTTTTTTTTAATCTTTTTTTGTACCAGGAATTGAACTCATGATCTCATGCTTGCCAGGCAGGCACTGTGCCACTGAGCTATATCTCCAGCCCTTTTTATTTTTTTAAGTCTTGAGATAGGATTTCACTAAGACACCCGGGTAGGACTCAAACTTGAGATCCACCTAGTGGTGGGATTACAGGCTTGCACTACCACACCTAACTCGTTATTGTTTGTTTTTTTTGGTGCTGGAGATTGAATTCAAGACCTCATGCAAACCTAAGAGTTGCCCTACCATTGACCTACATCACCAGCCCCTAGTATTTCCATTTGATAGCTGAAGAAACAGCTTCAGAAAGGCGAATAACTGGTTCAAGGTTATATAGTAAATGGAGTAAACTTCCTGTATTTTAATGCAACTTTTTTTTATATTGTTTGGAGATACAATATGTTAGTATATGCAGAATCATCCTATTATTTCCTGTAGTCTTTATTTTAGTTTTTAATTTTTAGTATATATTTGCAGTACATAATGTTTACATTCCTTATGTGGAGTTGGGACATGTACATAACATTTTTTTTTTTTGTCTTTTTGAGACAGGGTCTCACCATGCCATTGAGGCTGGCTTTGAGCTCACTTTGTAGCTCAGGCTAGTCTCTAACTCGAAATGATCCTCCTGCCTCAGCCTCGCAAGTGCTGGGATTACAAGTGTGCACCACCATGCCTGGCTCCTCATAACATATCTAAATTCCTTGCTTAATCCCTTTTCTCTCTCCTCCCCCATCTCCCCCCTTCTTATTTGAGAAACATCTACCTCCCTATGTCCTATTTTTTATTTTGCTCTTTATATTTTGGGCTTTTCATATAAGAGAAACCATATGATATTTAAGCTTATGTCTAATTTATTCCACTTTATGGTCTCAAGGTGCATCCTTCTGATTATGGAAAATGTCACATATAAATTTATAGAAAATAGTAGAATTTTCCAATTATGACTAATCTTGTTTCATCTATATCGCTGGCCTATTTTGAAGCAGTTCCTAGATGCTGTATTTTTGCATATATAAATAAGTATGTGTCCCTAAAAGAAGTGACACTGAAAAACCATACCACTATTGCACCTAAAAAAATGCATTAATATCAATTTCTACTCAGTTTTCAAATTTCTCTGATTGTTTTATATTTTTGGAATAACTTTATTAAAAACAGGATCAGGCCAGGTTTTTGCACTGCATTTTGTTGGTCTGTTTCTTAGATCTTTTAATACTCTTTGCTCCCCATCAGGATAAAGGTTCTCCTTTCTCTATGGCAAAAATGTTGGTATTTAATCAAGGCTTGTGAACATTAAGCATTCTGTCCCCTGAGGAGCTGTACCTTGATTGTCAGAGATATGATTTGTCCAGGCTTATAAATATATGTGCTCTTTGAATGTTCCCATGGTTACTTAGATCAAGAGAGCGAAGTGTTTATTTAAAGAACAATATAAATTAATTATTCAACTTAATCTGCCCTGGGAAGTATTCTAGTTCCGGTTATTGGATGGTCTGGGGTGATTGTTTTATTTCAAAGGTTTTTGATCATTTTGTGGGGAATGTTGTTTTGGAAGCCCTAGTTTATTATGTTTTTAATTTTTTTTTCTTTTGCGGCACCAGGGATTGAACTCGTGACCTCACACTTGCCAGGCAAGCGCTTATGCCACTGAGCTAAATTCCCAACCCTTCCTAGTTTATTATGATAGCTTCAGTTGATTTCAGTGTTTAATGAGGCTCTCATATTCCCTACTCCGTTAGGAATCCCATTGTCCAGTAGTAGCTGACATAGGACTTGCCTCCATTGCATAGTGAAAATACATAGAAATTTTTAAAAGTCTTTTTTTCTTGAAAATATGTTAAAAAGAAAAACTCATGGCATTTTATAGAACCATTCTGAGTAAGAAAGGCAGGGTACTGAAGAATTTTCTTTGTAAAATCACATAGGACGTTGTTTTTTGTGAATGTGAAAGCTGTGTAAGACTGTTTTCTCCCTAATGCACATGTGTTTGATTTCAGTAATATTGGAAAAGATTTGTATTACTGATTAAAATTTCTATTTTTAAAAATCCATATAGCATAGTAAAATTTTAAAAAGCTGATGTGGTCGTATGTGTATAAAATTTATCTCTCAGTAAAACATTTGCAGTAGGATGTACTTTCATTCCAACTGATTTAACATTCTAATGCAAGGTGATTTCCGCATTGTAATGTTACGACAAGACTTGTGTGTCAGACCTGCTGTGCAGTGTTTCTCTGTACACAGAGGCACCTAGGGAAAGGGCACACATTCCTGTCTAAATTTGGCTTCTGTGTGCAGGAAGAGCAGTAACAGAAGGACAGCAAGCGCATTGGCTTTATGTGCTCAGCTCTTCCCTTAATACGTACCGTTCTCCTCCATTGTTCACACCAGTCATTTT
Source organism: Cuniculus paca (assembly GCA_004365215.1). Taxonomy (NCBI): domain Eukaryota; kingdom Metazoa; phylum Chordata; class Mammalia; order Rodentia; family Cuniculidae; genus Cuniculus; species Cuniculus paca. Next base: position 13,883 of record RJWT010000765.1, on the reverse strand, counting down.
TCTATATGGGAGATGCTTTGTGGGATGTCTGCATTTACTGACCTTTATGACACTGTCATTCGAGTTACTGAAATTGAAAGGATGTTAGGATAAGAAAATGTCAGTTCATTTCAGCTGGCGCAAAGCCATGGAGGAAGAGTTTGGTTTGACTCATGTTACAACCACGTGTCGGCTAAGCAGAGATAGCTGCTGAGACCAGTCATGACTGACCTGGGGAGCCCAGGAGCGCTGGAAGCCATCCAACCCCTGGGAAACCTTAGTTTGGAGAGAGGACAGCAACTCCTTCATGTTTGGGCAAAAGCAGAAAAATTCAATAAGCCAAGAGAGAACTGGAATTTTCTGTGTATTTTATAATAACGATTTCAATATGCATATGTTTTACCACTTCCAAGCACTTTGGGTGTCCAACATTGGTTTGTCCTCCCGACAGTGCTGCTATTTTGCTTATAACCTCTTGCTAGAGAAGGATCTGAAAGAAGCTGTGTGTATCATTGTGGTGCCCCCTTCCCTGGCACTGAAGATTGAACCTAGGAAGCTCTGAGCTAAATCTTGGGCCCTTTTTATATTTTTAGTTTCAGACAGGATCTCACCAAGTTGCTCAGACTGGCCTCAAACTTGTGATCTTCTTGACTCAGCCTCTCGAGTAGCTAGGACTGTCAGCACATACCACCTCACTTAGATGAACTGTGTGTTTTACCCAAAAATGCTCAATGAAGTAATGGCACAGGGCTTTCGAACTCATTTCTGACAGCAGTTTCAGAGTCTATGGTGCCTTTGTTCCTGAGCTACTTGGTGACATGAGCTGTCTTACTGGTCTGCATCTCTTGCAGAGCACAGTTTTATGATGAATGCAAAATAACATGAAAAATTTTATTTCAGCAGGTTTTGTGCTGAACAAGTGTTTATAGATATATTACTTCCATTTCAATATGCTTGCTTGAGAAGAAAATCCTTGCTTTTGATGTACTGTATGAATTTTTAAAAGAAACCAGATTTCTATTTACAACACATCAGACCTTTCCTTTAATCTCTGGAGTATATTTGGAAACACAAAGCATTGAAGGAACAGTTTTTGAACTTACACTATTTAAATAGTTAATTCGTATCATTTAGACTGTGATTTTTTTTTTTTTTTTTGCGGCACAGGGGATTGAACTCATGATCTTGCACTTGCCGGGCAGGTGCTTAGACCGCTGAGCTAGATCCCCAGCCCTGGTGTTTTTGAGACAGGGTCTCACTATGCCGTTCAGGCTGGCCTTGAGCTCACTTTGTAGCCCAGGCTGGTCTCGAACTCACAATGATCCGCCTGTCTCAGCCTCCTGAGTGCTGGGATTACAGGCATGAGCCACCACGCCCGGCTGTGATTTTTTTTTTCCTTATTCAAGCCATCGAATTTTAGGTTAACCTTTTTTTTTCCTTAGTAGAAATTTAGAATTATGTGTAAACTCTTTGAAATATAGTTAATATAGTTAACCTGTAGTGCAGTTGCCTACATTCTGAGATCGCTTAAGGTTAACCTCAGTGAATTGTAAAGGAGTCTTTATTACCCAGTTTACTCTAGACAGGTGAGAGGCCTTGAAAAGTTGATCTCTTGGCTTCATAAGCAACACTTTTCTAGATGGCATGATCTGTAGACAGAGATTTTCAGTGCGATTGTGACATGTCTAGTTTTACAGACAATAATTTTGATTAAACATTTGAGTTTACTCTTGTAAGATTCGTTTTATTTCTTCAGCTTTAGATTGTCAGTTATAGTCAATGAAATTTAAATGTTTCTGGAAGTATCAAAGCTATGTGTGCTTTGCATTTCAAATACTTGGATTAGGAAAAAGTTTAATCTAGAAAATAGATCACCTATTTTTGTTCAGATACTGTCAGCTACTTCTGGTCAATGTCTTTCACATGTCCTTGACTTCTTGCCCAAGAGAAATTTACAGCAACTTAAGAGACATCTTTTAAATGGCAAATGATTAACTACAGTTATTTGGAGGAAGGATATAATATTTGGTAATTCCACTTGAAATCATTTTAGTGCATCCTTTAAAGTGAGAGGGACAAAATGGAAAAGATTATGAAAATTATATATTAAATCTTTAGAATTTTGGTATGTTAAATCTTTAGCTTAGTGTTAGTTTTGAGAACCCAACACTTCGTTTTAAATTGCTTTTTGGTATTGTTAGTGTAAACATTCAGGTCTTTTCGTTCAGCAGAAAGAGAAGGCCTCTTGTCAGGTGTGGTAGTACTCATCTGTCATCCCAGCACTCTGGGAGGCTGAGAAAGGAAGGTCCCAAGTTTGAGCTCAGCCTGGGAAACTTAAAACAGTAAAATAATACTGGGGTGAAAATCTTGGGTTCAACCTCTAGTCCTGGGGCAAGGGGAGAAGGCCTTAACAAGACCCTTAACTTTTTCTTATTTCTACCCTTAGGCTATTTTTACTTTCAAAAAGATCTGTTTAAAAACATTACTATAAGGGCTGGTGATGTAGCTCAGCAGTGCAGTGCTTGCCTGGCAAGTGCGAGGCCCTGAGTTTGATTCCCAGCCCCCAAAAAAACCAAAACCAAAACCAAAAACACGTTACTATATTAAAAATTTATTATATTGAACATTATTATTATTGTTATGGTACTGAGTATTGAACTCAGGGGCACTGTACACTGAACTATATCTTTAGGCCTTTTAGAAATTCTTTTTAAAATTTTTATTAAATTTGTCTTACTAAATTGCCCAGTCTAGGATTCAACTTGTGATCCTCCTCCCTCAGCCTCCTGAGTAACTGGGATTACAGGTGTGCGCCATCATGTCCAGCTAAGAACATTATTACCCAATTAGTTAAAAGAAGCAGTTGCAGGATGTATCACTGAACTATACCCTAACCCCCCCAATTTTTTTTTTTTTTTTGTGGTAGGGGTTGAATCCAGGGTCTTGAGAACACTAGCAGGTGCTCTCATGTTGAGCTACACCCCCAGCCCCTTGACACCAGTTTTTGAGGTTCCAACTTTTCTCTGGTAACATGATACTTAAAATGTTTTAGCATTTTGACTGAGAATAGATTCTAGTTTTAGTTCTAAACTCTCTTCCATTCTGCCTGTTCCAGCAGTAGGCTTACTGACATTGCCAAGTAATTGTCTCTAATTTAATGAGTTAATTAACTGTCTTCTGTAGAAGTCAAGTACTGACTCCTCGTGGAAAAGAAGAATTACCTTTTTTTCCTCTCTGAGCTACATACTCTGTCTTTCAGTTAAAATCAAGTTAAAGTAGTCTGGGAGAGTTGGGGAAAACACTGGCAAAGTCCCTCAGGGTAAGTGGTTCTCTGGCATCATTTATAACCCTAGATACCGGCAAAGTCTGTTTCACTTCAGGTCAACCAAAGCATTTATTTTCTTTGTTGGCTGCTGTGTCCTTGGTGGCTTGTGCCCAGGCTGCTTTGTTTCCTGAGAATTTTAAAGTTAAGAATGTTTGATGCTGGAGATGCAGCACTCGTGAGGGCTGAGACAGGGTGTGGCCAGGAGTTCGAGGCCAGCCTGCACTATGTCGCCAGACCTTGTCTCCAACACCAAAACAAAACACAGCCTGAAATCTTGATGATTCTATAGATGCAGTCTAATTCTATCGTATGTGGATGTGTTCTGCATAGGTAGTGGTTATACTGGTGATGAAATTCAGGTGCTAGAGAATAAAGACTCGCAAAAGAAATGGGCAGTGAATTGCCAACATTTAAAAAATAATACCTCTAAAATGTTTTCATTATTCTCTCTCCTCGTTTGTCATGTGATGATGAAAGAAAACAATGCTCAAACAGCTGTGAAGGGAGAACACAGATCACCAGAACACCATATATAGTATCTTCTTCTTTTGTAATTTGTTTTTAGGTCTTCTTTCTCTATAACTTTTCATAGGAGTCAGGCCCAGGATTCCTTGTCAAAAGATGTGAGCATTTTTATGGTGCATTATGGTGTGTATATGTAATTGTATGTGTGTGCACATAGCTAAGTTGCTTTCTGAAAGGACTGAATTTGAAAAAGCGACACATTCACAATATTATAAATAATATGCCAATCATGAAAAAAGAGAAATGACTAAGAATTTTATACACACATATGTTTGGGTGTATATTTATATATAGCACACATACATATATATGTATGTAAAATGCTTATTTATGTATAAAACATCTCTAGAAAGATACATATAAATTGACTGCCTCTAGGGTGGGGAACTGAGTGGGTACAGAGGTGGTAGGATGATTTTTTACTATGTACCTTTTGTTTGTTTTTAATTTTTCTTTTTTTGTATCGAGATTCGAACTCAGGACCTCACACTTGCTAGGCAGGTGCTGTGCTGCTGAGCTATCCCTGGCCCCTGAATTTTGAATATTATGAATGCATTACTGAAAGGAGTACATAAAGCACAAAGCTGTTAAGGATGGTGCAGGTGCCCATCGGTTCTCTCTCTTCACTCTGTTTTGACTGGGGTGAAAACCTCTTACTTGGAGTTGAGCTGCTTGGTTTACCTGCTCCAGTCACCTCTCCCATCTTCCCTTCCTACCTTGTACGTTGCTGCCAGGGATAGCATGGATCAGATCATTTCTTTCCCCTCCCTCCAAATTATTTAGTGGCATCCTGTGGCTCACAGAGTAAAGTTCAGACTGTTCTCTCATTCAAAGCCTTCCACCCTTTGATGTCAAACTGCCATTTCAGTTTTGCCTTTTGCTGCATATCTTTGTATGCAGCTTGACCATTCCTTATCCAAAACTTTGAAATCTGAAATGCTTCAAAAGTCAAAAGTTTTTGACTGCTGACATGTTGATACAAGAGTAGAAAATTTCACACTTGACTTCATATGATGGGTCACAGTAAAAAAATGTAGGTGCACTAAAAATATTATATAAAATTGTATCATATAAAATTACCTTCGGAAGTTGGGCATGGTGGCACACACCTGTAATCCCAGCACCTGAGAGGCTGAGACAGGAGGATCATCACGAGTTTGAGGGCAGCCTGAACTACAAAGTGATACCATGTCTAAAAAAAAATTAACCTTCATGAACCATGCCTATAAAAGTATACATAGAACATAGATGAATTTTGGGTTTAGAGTTGGGTCCATCCCAAAAATATCTCACTATGTGTATGCCAATTATTCAACCCTCCCAAAAATTCTGAAATCCAAAACACATCTGGACGTAGGCATGTTTGTTATGGAATACTTAACCTGTTTTCTCTTTCTCTTCCATATGAAATACACAAATTTATTTCATACTGGGCAGGGAACCATTAGACTCCTGTACTCTCCTTCAATTCTTTCTCTAACTGCCCCCTCCCCACAGAAAAAGAGAAAAAGTTTTTTTATTACTACGTTTGTTCACATTGAGCAGCTAAAAGTACCCTCTTTCTCTATTTGCAGGTGAAATTGGATTTTACTTTTTTGTTTCCTTGTTCTTAATACAGTACTTTTCTCCCATAATGTATTTCCTGTAGTACACTATATCTCATATTTCTCATACCTCGGTATTTCTCATACCTCTCATTCCTGTAGTACACTGTATCTCATATTTCTCATACCTGTTTGTTTACTTATTTGTGGTATTGGAGATTGGACTCAGGGCTTTTGCATTGACCTATATCTTTAGCACTTTTTATTTATTATTTTGAGACCCAACCTTGCTAAGTTGCCCAAGCTGGGTTTAAAAACTTGTGATCCTCCCGCCTCAGCCTTCCAGGATGCTGTGATATAGGAATGCACTACCATGCCCAGCTTCATATTCTAGTTATTGGTTGACTTGTCAGTCTTTTTTCTTTTTGTCTTGTTGAGACAGAGTCTTGCTGTGCAGTTCAGGTTGGCCTTGAACCCACAGTGATCCTCCTGCCTCAGCCTTCCGAGTGCTGGGATTACAGGCATACACTTCCATGCCTAGATTTTCAGTCTTTTTAAATTCTATTTTTAGACTTCTTTTCCAGTTGTAGTAATCTCTCTCCCTCTCTAGTGTGTCTTTCTCCACTTCTGCCTGTGCTTAACTCTGGGGATTCTGTGACCTTGGGGGAACATGTCTAACTCTGTTGTATGTTGGAGAAAGAGGGAGGGAAGAAGCAGTTGACAAGAATTGGTAGAATCCATCCACTGTTGGTATTAACATTTTATAGTTTGCTTTATTTCCCTATGTTTACATTCATACTGTTTTGAAACATTGAGGATTATTCTATCATCATTGTATAGATGTGTGAACTATCTAGAAGCCTGGAGAAGAATGAACTTGGCTAAGAACTCACAGCAAATTAGTGATCAAGCCAAAATTTAAACCAAGACTGCTTCAGAAATGGCTTTTATAGCCATGGAGAGACAGCATAACTCATTTTGGGGTGAGATTTGATATCACCTTTGATAGCATCAGTTGCTAAAAAATGTCCATTCTGGCTTACTTTTTCAGCACTTGTTGTGGTAGACTTTGGTGTTTTTCAGAGTAAGACAAATAAAACATTTCTGATTTAATTCTCTCCTAGTTGAAAGAGTAGGTAGTTTGGTTTAACTTACTCTCATAGGCATTTAAAAAACTGAGCTAAAAAGCAAACCAACAATTCTTTGCTCTGATCCTACTTCTCCATTTTATGTTCCAGAAAGAACTCCTGTGATGCTTTTAGCTATTTATTTTGGTATTTCTCTTCATTTTTCTAATTCTGCTATTTCTAGACTTAAAAAAAAATACAAAACTATTCCAGTAGTTGAGAATTTAGCTTCTTTATACTATTACTTCCTTCCTCATTTTTCTCCCTCTATTCTTCTCAGTGTACTTACACTTTTTATTAAGTTAGTATTGGTATTTACATTATAGTTGCTGATACTGTTTGTTTAAACCTAGTCATGCATTATATTTCCTATTTTTGTGCAACAAAAGTACTTTTATAGTTAAACATTATCAAAAATTTTATTTGCTTATTTATTTGTATACCTGCTACCAATTCTCTAATGCACCAGATCTTTATGCAGTGCCTACCATGTGCCAGGTATTACCTTTGGTGCTTGGAATATGTTAGTAAACAAACTAGATAAAGATTCTTTCCCTCGTGGCACATTCTGGGAGACAGACAGTAAAATCAATCAAATAGTATGCTAGGAAGGGATAACTGCCAAAGAAACAGCCAAAAAAGTGGAGCAGTGGCAGGGGGATTAGGAATAGAGATATGGGCATAGTTTTTAATTTTAAATAGTGTGGTAAGGAGTGGAATGTAGAGTGAACCTCCAGTCCAATAACCAATGCCTTGGATAACCACATCTGCCACTTTCCTTGGTGGCTTTACTTCCTGGAGCTGCCTTCTGCTAGTCAGGATTACATTCTCAGCTGTCCTGGAGTTCCCTTGGCCACCTACCCAGTTTGGATGATCTGTTTCCTGTGTCCCACATCTTTCTTTAATTTAGTTCCCTTCTTCTCTTCAAAAAATTCTTGTATAGCTTCCTGAGAAATGGTACATGCAAGCAGAAAGTATCATAAACATAGGTATCTCCAAGTACTTTTTTTTTCTTTTTTGTCTTTTTGAGACAAGGTCTCACTGTGCAATTCAGGTTGGCCCTGAGCTCACTTTGTAACCCAGACTGGTCTCAAATTTGCAACAATCCTCCTGCCTCAGCCTCTAGAGTGCTGGGATTACAGCCTCCAAGTACTTTTAACCTAACCGTACATTTAATGAAAGTTTAGTTCAGTTCAGAATTCTGAGTTGGAAATAATTTCCCTCAGAATTTCCAAGGCCTTATGCCATTGTCTTTAAGCTTCTAGCATTGCTGCTGAGGAGTACAATGTCTGCGATTCATGATACTTTTTATTTGTGACCTTTGTTTCTCTAATTTTTTTTGTGCTGGGAATCGAACTCATGACCTTGCACTTGTGGGGCAGGCGCTAACACCACTGAGCTAAATCCCCAGTCCCTATTTCTCTCTTCTTTTGCTCAGCTTCTTCTTTATTTAATTAAGTTTATATATTGGTACATTTTAGGTGTTCGTAATGATCACAGTCTTCCTAGGGAATTTGTACATTATACATCTTGATTCGTTTTTCCATTCCCCTACTCTCCCTTCAACCTTTCTTCCCCTCATTTACAAAAGCTTTCTTTCCATTTTTTTTAATTTTCTCATTTTTTTCATTTTTCCCTTCCTTCCTTTCCCTCTCCCCATTCCTTAGTTTCCCTTCTCATTTGAACATTTTCTTCCTATTTCACAATATCTATTACACATTTTGGTCCCTATTTACATTTTCGGTTTCTCACACCAGAGAAACACTGCAGTATTTACACATGTGGGTCTGATTTGTTTCACATAAGAGTACGGTCTCAAGGTGCATACATTTAACTAGAAATGTGACTTAGTTTTTGTTCCAGAAAACTTTTTAAGATTTCTCTCTTTATTCAGTATCCTGCAATTTTATGATGATAGGCCAGGTGTTAATGTGGAGTTTTGTTTGTTTTAATTTTTTGTGTTTAACATTTAGTGAACCCTTCTCTTCTTCAGTTTTGGGAAGTTTTCTGATCTTACTGCTTTGTTGGTTGAAAAAAGTAACTAAATCTGCTGCATCTCAAAGAGGAGGGCTTTGGTTGTTCATTTGGTCATGCCAAGGTACACTGAACCTATTGAGTTTCTTTGATAGGTAGCATATTATTACTTTAAAAATTATTGATACAATCCTGGGTACGCCCAGCACTTGGGAGACTGAGGCAGGAGGATTGCTGTGAGTTTGAGGCCAGCCTGAGCTACAAAATGAGTGTAGGGTTAACCTGAACTGCATAGCAAAGTCCATCTCCAGAAAAATTACTGATATAAAATAGGATATTTTAATTTGTTTCTTTGTTCCAGCTACTGGAACTTGGAACAAATGGAAGGTCTTTTAAAAAAAGAGAACCAGGGCCGGGGATATAGCTCAGTGGCCTAAGCGCCTGTCTGGCAAGCGCAAGGTTGTGAGTTAGATCCCCAGCCCCCCCCCCCCCCCCAAAATATATATATATATATATATATAGAGAGAGAGAGAGAGAGAGAGAGAGAAACAAATGGAAAGTCTGTTTGTTTCTTGTTCGTTTCACTTCTAAGATTGGCAGGCAGGTTATGTGTCCCTCTCCTCTCACTCTTTTATTTTTAGTTTTTGGCAGTCCTGGGGCTTGAATCTACCTCCTCCCATTCTTGGTCTACAAGTCTCTGGGCATCTACTGCAGGCTATTTTCTTACTTTCAGATCCTTGCCTCCCTTCACTTTTCTTAGTCTTTCTGATATCTGTTATCAATCAGTATTTGTGTTTTTGAGATAAAAATATTCATGTAACATAAACTCCACTGTAACCATTTAAAAGTGTACAACTCAGAGCTCCAGTAGTACAGTCAGTGTGTGATACTTATAAAAGTATACAACTCAGTTTTTTTATGGTGCATTTACAATGTTGTGTGGCCATCACCTTTTTTTTTTTTCTCTTTTTGAGACAGGGTCTCACTATGCAGTTCAGGCTGACCTTGAGCTCACTTTGTAGCCCAGGCTGGTCTCGAACTTGAAAGGATCCTCCAGCCTCAGCCTCCCGAGTGCTGGGGTTACAGGTGTGAGCCACCAGGCCTGGCTCATCACCATTATTTAATTCTAGAACATTTTCATCATCCCCAAAGAGAAACCCTATACCCATTAAATTGTAAGTTCCTATTTACCCCTCCTGACGGTCCCTGGTAAGTACTGTTCTACTTTCTGATTCTATGGCTTGGCCCATTGTGGGCAGTTCATGTAATGGGATCCTATGCATGCCTTTGTGGTTGTGTCTGGCTCATTTCACTTAGCGTCCTGTGGGAGGATGTATCAATACACGTAGAGTGCAGTGTTCTTAGATTGGTCTCTTCTTGTTTGGTTGTTCACTTTATGGACAAAAATTCGGCATTCATTATTGCTATTTGATTTTAATATTGGGCTTTAATTTGCTCTTTTTACAAAACATTTGGTGGCTACACAATAATATTGAGTAATTTTAATTAGTTTTATTGTAAAATTAATTTTTCATGTACATTATTGATTTTTTTTTTTTAGTATGCCAGTACCGAGGTTGATGGAGAACATTACATGACCCCAGAAGACTTTGTGCAGCGCTATCTTGGACTATACAATGACCCAAATAGCAATCCGAAGATCGTGCAGCTCTTGGCGGGAGTAGCTGATCAAACCAAGGATGGGTAAGAATCTTCATATACTTTCCGAAAACTAATGTTTTGAAATACCATATTGAAAAATAAAAACCCTAGGTTTTACCCATGAGTACCTAGAACTTAGATATTAGTAAACCACGTCTTTGAAGCTTGCAAAAACAGTGTTATTTACTGCCATTATCAAAAATACTGGCATTTCTTTCTTTTTGAAAAAAGTTACATGGAGTAACTATGCTTTATATTGAATAATTGGAACAAGATGGGTTCTAGGAAACTATATTCATTTGTTAACAAATACTGAAGGCCCGCTGTGTTTCAGTATGGTTCTTGATGTTAGACTATATCAGTGGATAAGCTACTGAAATGTAATAAACAAAATAGAAAAATAAATTGTAGCATGTTAGGGAATGTATAAGTGCTATGATGAAAAATAAGAATTTAAGGAGTGGTATTTATTTTTTTGGCAAACATTGTTTATTTGGCCAACATATTCGGCAATGTTGGACCTCCTAAATGCAAACAGATAAAATGAAGTTTCTAGCGTTAAGAAGCTCATAACCTGGTGAGAAAGAAGATGAGCAAAGAAAGAAGAACCTAGTCCTTCTGTGAGAAGGTGCTCTGGTCGATGTATATTAAAAGTATGGGAGGTCCCTGAAAGCATGATTAATTCTGCTGTGAGTGGTCAGGTCAGCATCGCGGAACAGGTGAGAGAGGGGTGAAATCTGTTAGAGTGAATAGGAACAGGTAGGGAGGCGAATTCTAGGGGAGGGGATAGGCGCGGCGTGAAACATGAGAGGACGCGTGTCGGTCTGCATGTGTGTTTGAGAGCCGCAGCGGAGGTTTTGTCATCAGTCCTTTGGTGTGGCCAGGTCATTGCTTTGTTGCTATTGGTGTGGAGTTGGGACCTTGAATGCTGAACTTTGACAATACCCTGTGGGCTTGTGACTCCTTGTCTTGGAGGTGCTTTTGTATGGATGTAAAGTCACAGAAATAATAAGATGCATTTTACTAGAGCAGTGATGGTGAGCTGCTTAGAATGCCAAACTGCAACCCAGAACCCACTAATTTATCGCAAAGTGCCTGCACTGCAATTAAATCTGGGCGCTGAGGTTTTAGTTTAGTCATCGATTAACATCTTTTGTCCCAAAAGAAAAACATAACAGCACATGTGCCATAGGTTTGTCACCACTGTACTAGAGTTCAGTATTAGGAGGAAAAGTCAGCATTTTTTTTTTGTAATTGCATATGGCTGTTACTTTCTCTTAGTTACTTTCCCTGTTGCTGGGATACAGTATTCAACATGCACAGTTTAAAGGGGGAGAGGTTTGTTTGGGCTCACAGTTAGAGCCATGATCAGCTGGTTGCAAAGCAAAGTAGTATGGGAGAGAAAGCAGCTCATGTCATGGTGACCAGGAAGCAGAGTGAAGCGAGAAGCGGGGGAGGGGCACACACGCTTCTAGGCCACACCCTCAGAGGCCCGACGCCCCCCTCCTGACATCAGTCACCTTTCGAAAGCCCCACTCATGAGCATGTGAGGCTGTGGAGGACACTTAGATACAAACCGTAACGGTCTTTATTACAGAGCAGGTGATCCTCCTGCTTCTGCCTTCTGTGTGCTGGGATTATAAGTGTGCACCACCACTCCCAGTTCTGCATTCATTTTTATTGTCCTACAGAACCTAGCACAGTACATGAAATTTAGTACAACAAATATTTGTTGAATGAGTAACGAGTTAGAAAGATTCTGAGTCATTATAAATGGCAAGTGTTAGGAACATAGGTATATTTTATCTATTCTCCAAAAATGTCGATTGGCTGATAAGTCAGTGGACAGTAGTAATTAAGCAGTAAAGCCTATTAGAATTGATTTTATTTAATCAGAATTCCTTCTTCACAATGATTAAAAGTAACAAATGCACTTAATTCTTGGAAATTATCATTGTATGGATTGCTAGCAATTTGACTGACAGCTGCTTTTAAATTATTTGTGTGTTTTCAAATACTTCCTTGTGTGACCATTTGTTCTTGTCCATCTCAGTTGTACATCTCTCAAGCTTCATGTGGTTCTCGTAGGCTGAGTTGCATTGTTTTTGTTTTTGTTTGGTACTGGAGATCGAACTCACAACCTCGTGCTTGCCAGGCAGGCACCTAGGCCACTGAGCTAAATCCCTGGCCCGGAGTTGCATGGTTAAAATAGGCTGTTTTTCTTGTGGTCTAGTGGAATCAAGGGCTTAAATTGCTAGAGTAGAATAGATCAATGATGTGTTTTACCTAGTGAAAGACCTGATAATGTTAAGTAGCCTTGACTTTAGAACCTGTTTTACTTTTTAAAAGGCAAGTATATTCTTCTTCAAATTTTCATAACTTTTGATATTTCCTTTTATTTTTCTCTTTAAAGTGAGGCAGAATGGTATTAGGGGGAAATCTGATTCACAGATACATTAATCAGTTTTCCTGTTGCGGGGACAGTATACCCAACACCTACAATATGAGGGAGGAGAGGTTTATTTTGGCTTCTGGGGATCTAGTCTGGGGATTTATATAGTTTCTGGGGATCTAGTCCATGGTCAGCTAGCTCCAAGGCAAAATATTATGGCTTAAAGGGGTTGTATTGGTTACTTTTCTAGTTGCTGGGACAAAACACCTGACACCCAAAATGAAGGAAGGAAAGGTTTATTTAGCTCACAGTTTCTGGAGATTTCAGTCCATAATCAGCTGGCTCCAAGGCAGGTTGGCATGGCACTGGGGCAACACTTCAAAGCAGCAGCCAGAGCAAAAAAGCAAAATGCAAGCCTCTTCTCTACCCTCATATTGTACACAGGCCACCCCCTCCACCAAAACCTTCAGAGTGGGTGTAACACACAGAATGTCCTTGTCTTCCTTTGCACAGGATGAGGATATTTACAAAGTAAGAACCTTGGCTCCCTGCTGAGTCTCTGAGTTAAACTTCTGAACTGCTCAAGTTGACACAATGTATTAACCATAACAGGGGTTGGTGGAACAAAGCTGCTTAGATTACAGTGGCTGGAAAGCAGACTGGGGAATAGGGGCCCAGGCACCAGATATAGACACTGGGTCACACTTCCATGAGCCACCCAGACACACCCAGAAATATGCCTTTCTAATTCTTTAGGCAGTTTCCAAGCCAGTGAGGCTTAAAGGTTGCAAAGAGTTATGTCATAAAAATTATAAATAAATGTATGAAACATGTAAATTATTTGTAGAAGCAGAGAAAGGCAAATTTATTTTTGATACACATCTTTATGAATAATCTTTAGAAATTTCTGAAGTTCCTGAAATAATAAGGCAAAGTGAGTAGATTTGTATTTGTATTTTTCTAGGAAAAAAAATTCCAGGTTTTCAAAAAGATTTATGACTTTTAAAAGGCTGAGTATCATCATTAAAGGTTTTGTTGTTGTTTTAAGACAGGGTCTTGCTATGTAGTCCAGGATGGCCTTCAATTCATTATGTAACCCAAACCTCGAACTTGCAACAATCCTCTTGCCTCAGCCTCTCCAGTGCTGGGATTATGGGCATACACTATCATGCTGGCTAAATACTTCTTAAAAATAATTTTAATTCAACAAAATCTAATGCTTTGATAATGTTCGACTTATCCAAGAAGATAAACTTTCCTCATTTAACAGTTAAGGAAAATGAGGCCCAGAGGTTGATTGATTTTCCTAGTAACACAAATTTAGTTTTCTTAAAGTCCATTTTCTTTTTTTTTTT
>RJWT010000764.1:0-58188 GCA_004365215.1 Cuniculus paca | reverse complement strand
AAAATCTGTGGGTATCAGGCCCAGTGCAAAACCTCAAAGATGAATTTAGAAAGGAGAGTAATAAAAACTAATTAAAACCTTAAAAGTGAGTTATCTGGCTACTGTAGGAAAGTGATCCATGGCAGTTAGCATGTCAAGGGAAAGTAAGTGAACATATGTGTTAGCGAAGTAGCAATGGGAATAAAGAAAATTACAGTCTCAACACATTTTTGGAGGTAGAGACAATAGTTCTTATCGACTGAATTGATATGGGAGCTCAGTAGATGTCTTAGTTTCTTTCTCAGTGCTGGAGCACAATACTTGAGACCAACAATTTAAAGGAGGAAAGGTTTATTTTGTCTCGCAGTTTGTAGAAGTTTCAGTTTATAACCAGCTGGCTCCAAGGCAGGGCTGCATAGTGGAGAGGCCTGGCAGAGAAGAAACAGCTTGGGACAAGGCAGGGAGACACAGAAAGAAATCAAGAAATCAAGGGAAGAGAGAGAGAGATACCCTTCAAGTCCATGCCCTCGTGGTTCAGTCTCCTCACCCCAAGCCTCATGTATGAGTGCGTGAGGCTTTGGGGCAATGTCTCCTTATAAATTTTAAAAATATGGTAATGAGGTAAGGAAAAGCATTAGGTGTTCAAGTAGGTAGATGGGAGTACCATTTCCTCAGAAGGGGAAACTAGATATGAGTGACTTTTAAAGAGTTAATTAAGTTTTGGGCATTAAAGTTTAGAGTTCAATAAAGAAGCTTGTGATATGGACATAAAGTTGGAAACTAGTGGCTTGTAGATGATATTTAAAATCTATATTGTCAAAGGAGGAAGGAGCTACATGCTAACAGGGATTATATAAAGTAAGGAGCATACTTTTGTTTTAACCTCAAACTTTCCAATAATAGACTTTTTATAAGTTCATATTATAAACAGTTCTGAACCATCTGATAGGTATGTCTTTCATTTTTTAAAGAAACTGTCAAGTTGTTCTGCAAAGAAGCTGTGCCATTTTAAATTCCTACCAGTAATATATTGGGATTCATAATTTTTCTACATGCTTGTCAACACTTGGAGTGGTCACTGGTATAAATTTTAGGCATGTCAATAGGTGGGATGACAGTGTGCTTTAAATTTTTATTTCTTAATAAATAATAATTTTGAGCATCTTTATGTGTTTTGATTTGCTACTTACATATCTTCTTTGGTAATGTATTCAGATTTTTTACCAATTTATAATAGGTTATCTCGTTTTTTAATTTTTCAGAGTTCCTTTTATATCCTAAAGGTAACTCCTTATCAAATATATACTCAGTTAATATTTTCTCCCAGTCTTAACTTTTTATTGTGTTAGCAGTACCAAGAAAAAAATGGAATGATTTCAGCAGCTTATTTGTAATAGCTTAATGGGAAACAACCCAATGTTTGTCAACCAATAAATACGTATTTTTAATAAATAGTGCATCCATACAATGGTGCACTACTGCTGATATAAAACCTTGGAATAATTTAAAAATATTTTTTCAGAAAGAATATGATGCAAAAGAACACAGACTCCATGATTTAATATATAAAATTGTAGAAGGTAAAAACTAATTTGCAGTGTTAAAAACATTACACAGAAAATAAAAATGCATGACAGAAGAAAAACAAAGGAGATGAAGAGACTTCATGATGTGGTTGATACGCTCAGTATTTGTTGGTGGTACTTTTATTGGTTTCTGTGTATTTCAAATCTTGTCAAATTGTACATTTTATATATGTTCAATTTATTTTATTTTAGTTTTACCTTAGCAAAAAATAAAATATTGTAAAATAAGTGTATATACATAATTTTAAATTTTAGTATATACTATCACTGAGGCTAGAAATGATATACAATTCTCAGTATAACATATTTTTTTTTATACTTTCCCTATTTCTACAAAACCAATTCAACTTGTTTTGTTAGGGCATCAAGTATTTAGAGGCTTCATTGAGCAGTTTGTCAATATTGGTAATGATGCAAGAGCTTTCATATATACGAGATATAGCCCAATAGCTAACATATGGAGCAATATAGTAATGGGAGTTTACATGGATCTATTTAATTGTTTACCAGAAGTCCCACTGTAGAAAAACAATGGTTAATGAAACAAGAAGTAGAAAAAGGAAAATGAGACTACTTCAGAATATCTCAACGAGTTAGAGGGCATGTCTTGCCATACTGAGTCCAAATAAAAAAGATGCAACACATCAAAGGAAAAAGTCTCCCTCTTTACAGTAGTGTGCCAGGTAGCTCAGAAGCAAATTTTTAGTTTACTCAAATACATTTATTATTATGTTTAAATTTACATATCTTCAGCTATGATTTTTCCTACTTATATTCATTGCTGTTACACAAGAAAGGGATGTTCACTAAAAATGAATAAAAAAATGTAAGAATTCCAGTAGGTAAACAAAACATCAATAAATATAAGAACTGAGTTTTTTAAGAAATGTCACTGAATAAATTTCTTCCACAGGTGAATTTATCCTGGTTACTTAAGATACAATCTTTATAGATTTTATAGTTAGTTATATTACTAATTTTTATTGACTTACTAATGATTATTGGCAAAGTTTAAGTATTTACCAAGGAGATAAAGATTAAAAATATAAATATGACTAAATAATATTACCTATATATAACAATTAGAAGTGGCACTCGCCTATTTTATGCATAAAAAATTGACACTGAGTACTCTCTACCATACAAATACATACTGAATCATTTGTAATTGTAATTGATACTCAAGCATTCTTGATTTATGAAAATGGTGACTTCATATGGCTCCACGTAATATTAACTAATAGTTAACCCAGGTTTCCTGATTTCACAGACCTGTGATGTTTCTGTGATATTTCACCAGGCCATGCTAATACTTCACAAATTTTTTCATTATTAAAGTCATAGAATCCATTAATGAGTTCTGGCCCTATGACCCCTGAGTTTTTTATTGTGACAGATAGTAAAAGAACCATAACAACTAAGCACATTACAAATTTGCTAGATAATTCTCTGAGAAACCATAGTAAAATATTACTTTTAGTAACATTTATTATTAAAGGTTCCTAACTAGACTGAAATCAGTAAAAATATTGAAATTGTCTATTGTCTGGCAAAATTCTGTCATAACCTCATTATCTGAAGTACTCCAATATTTAAAGACAGATATAAAAACATTTATAGGTAGAATGTGAGAATGCAATTCAACATCACTGTACTAGTAACCAGTAAATACAGACTCAGTGCACATAACAAAGTCAAATGTACACGTTTTTCCCCTCAACCTAGCAGAAGGGTCAGCTTTATTGTATAGTAAATGTTCAAGTTAAATTAACTGTACATTTCTTATACTGGGTTGAGACCAAGTGACCGCTCCTCAGGAAACAACATCTAATGTAGCCTCTGATAACAGGAATTATCTTTTCTTCGTATTAGCCACATTGTTTGTTTTATGCAGTGGATGTTTCAAATTTAGTATCTTTTAACTGTACATACCAACCACAATAAAATATTCTCTGGCATTCAAGTATGACTCTTTTGTATGTAGGACCCCAGCTGAGTTGTGAATATCCATTAAAAATGTCCCTCTAAATGACTATAATGACAGGGAAGTTGAATAGTCAGTGAAATTTTCTATTATTTTATTTTGTGTGTATTTTCATTAATAATTTATTGATATAAAAGATAAGAATGTTTTACCTCCACAAATTTGTATCTGTAATTTGTTCTCAGAACACAGACATATTGAGGATGCCACTTGGCCGTACTGATTGAATATTTATTTAAACAAATATCAGTATAACCCAACTAGCTGGAAAATCCATGAGTTTGGTTTTGATAGCAGAGCATTTCTCAACAATTTATGTGTGCATGCAAATTTTGGTGCTTTGGATATAGGCTAAAGTATTTGCTTTATATGTATTATTTTGTTTGAATACAAGAAAGCTGGTTTGATTTGTATGTTTCCCCCTTATAGAATTGTTCCAAGGCTCTGTCAGAGATCACGTAGAGTAATTTTTCCCATCAATCTTTGCTGTGCAGCCATGCACGAATGCAGTAGGAAAAAGGGGGCAGAAATCAAATCACTTAATTGCAGCATTTTTCATCTACATCTTTTGTTTTATGGTGGTAAAGGCCCCGGAGTAGCCTACCATGATTCATGGCTGTCACTGCTGCCGTTAGCAGTTCAATCCTTCATTCTAGGCATTTTGGTACTGAAAGTACCTACACAATTACTTTGATGAATATGACTTGTTTGTTTTTCCCCATTTTTAGCAGAGAGTGGTTGTGCTTAATACAGACATTTAAATAAGATAGTATTCATGCCTACTGAGTCTGCTCTGTATTTCAAAAGTTGTGTGTCTAGTTTAACAATAATATTGCCACTGTTACCCAGGTATTAAGTTTGCTGAGGTTACAGACTTTTACTTCTTTTTTTATGTTCATATAATGGAAATGCCTTAAAATAACCCCCACTCTATATAAAAGGAATAACTCACCTTTAAAGATCTATGAGGCTGTGACAGATTCCTACCAAAACTCATTTTAAAAAAAGTCATTTCATGAGTGTGGCATTACAAAGCCAGCAAACTAGTCTGCCTCTGCATTTATGCCTAGTTGATCATAAAATAATAACATTTTGGGAAATATATGCATGCATCTTAGAAAGTGACTTACAGTATTTGCATATTTGGAGAAAATGTCAGTGATGTCAGCAGGGGTTCTGAGAGTAGCTAAATGAGCAAGCTTTTCAAAAATTGCTATTTTATCAGCTCTGCACTGTCAGCACAAAATGCGACCTCTTTAAGAAAGAGACAAGAAAAAGGCAAGTGATTTAATTTCTTCATTAGCTTACTTGCAATTGAATTACTGGTACACCTAGAAGCAGTGAACTATGTTCTGTAAGCTGGAAGAAAACCCTTTCACGTTCCTTTTTGCCCTCATGACAAGATGTATTTGAAATTTTGAGATTCCCCTCCCAATGAAAGGAAATTAAAGTTTTACCGATGCTGGGAAAATGTCAATTTGTCATCACCTTCTTTACACTGGGGATATAGTTGAAGTGCACAATTTTATTTTGATTATCATTCAGTTCATTCTTTTCATTTCTTTGTTTATTTTTAGCTGCAAGCTCTAAATATATGCTTTTTTTCTGCAATATGTTCATGCTTACCAAAGTGTATAGAGCTTGAGAATAGAACATGCCTCTTATTACCCAGCAATGATAATACTGATCATTATATTTGTCAAAATAGATTACTAAAATTACTCACTAGATGTTTTGGAGAAAATCATCTCATATGTGAGCATGAATAAACCTAAAACTACTAATATCCAAAGTATATTCTTAATAAGGTGGATGCTAAAGTTAATCTGATTATAAGCTCTGAGTGCAATCATATTTTAAATCTACGAAATATGTATTGTTATTGGTATGCTATTATCTTTGTCATGTTATAAGATGGCCTATGTAAATCTCAAAGTATGGAAAGATAAAGAATTTCTTCTATTTATTTATTTTATTTTATATTTTAATTATTTTATTTTATTATTTTTTGAGACAGGATCTCGCTATATAGTTCAGACTGGTCTTGAACTTTTGGTGATCCTCCTGCCTTAGTCTCCTGGGTTCTGAGATTAGAGGAATGTGCCACCACACCTGGATCTTCTTTTTATTAAAGTTCATATACGACAGTGGAAGGATGCAAGAATGTAAATTTGTTCTAATAAAGACTCATCATTTGGACTGTTTTCACATTAACTAAAATGCTTCAACTTTAGGTCTAATGTCCCATATTTGATGATAATAATTTATCAGTGAAAAATGTGTATTTGGAAGGTATACTTTTACAACTGAAGCCAAAAAAACTTGAAAAATTAAATTATAACAAAAGTTAATTATCAAAGCAGCAAATTGCTTGCTAAAGTACTTCTGTGAATTTAAGAGTCCTAAAATCTGATTCAAATTACTGATCAGTTAGGGATGCAAGTATGCCAAGTAGTTTTAGTGGAGATGAATATATTTTAATAGTATTTTTGGTCGATGCTAAATTTTTTCTCAGATGATTATATATTACTAAGGATAAATATGTTAAGCATACTTCATTGAAATATGTAAGTTCTACTGTGCTCATACTTACACTGAGAGACCAAACCATCTGATTTTCTATTCTATGCCCTCAAAGTAACTGAACATAAATAGTATTCTTGAAATAGACTTTGATTATAATATGTAAAGATTTAAATATGTGAGAAAAGCACAACTATAATTTAGCTCAAGAGAAAGGAATTCCAAATGACTCTTGCAATAAAATCATGAGGACTGGAGGACAAGTCAAGGACAGAAAAGTCCACAGATTTCTCTGCTGGAGAACACAAACCTGCAGAGGTAGAAGAGTCAAATTATTGTAGGTTAGATTCAGAAATCTTGTTCCTTAGTCTTGGTAAAGGGACTGTGACTCCAAACTATTACTGGAGTTTTCCCCAAACTGTGTTCTGTGGAATGTGTCTTGCCAGGTAGTTTTCTCACTTTGGGCTCCGTGTAGACTCAGACCCTGAGGCAGTTTGGATGCTCAATCCTTCTGAAGGGCGGAGAGAAGGCGCAAGACCTACTTGGTAAGGGAGTAATTTGAATGGACTGAATGACTTTGAAGGCTTGGGACAAAGCAACAGTAAGGAAGCATTCAGAGGAGCAAAGCTTGCTTGTGAAAGAACTGTGCATTTGGTCAGAAAGGGGTGGCTCTGGTTCAGACAACAGGGGAGAGCTGCCCCAGAACCAAAGGCTAGAGCTGACTATTTTAAACAATTCTTTTCTGCTCGCAGTACCTGCCTTTTGAAGAGGGATCTTGGTGCTTCACCTTCGTGTCTGTCATAGCAGTTAACAAAACTAAGGATGTATCTTACCTAGGGAATTTTACAGAGCCTTAAATAAGTATTAGAATATTAATCCCTGCCTTGATTGCATACCTTCAAGAGAAGTCAGAGTGTGCAGTGTTAAAGTATTTGACCTATACCTCTTGCTTTTATGAAGCACTAGTGTTGTATAGATTTTATTTGAATATGGACTGACCTGGTATCTAGGTTCTGATTTTTATGTTTCCTAAATTCTTCTTTGCTTTCTCTTGTATTCATCTTTGGCTATATGCTCTGATTTATGAAGCAATGTCACCCATAAGGCTGATGAATCAATAAGCAAATATTTTAAATTATACAACATACATTAGTAAGCTTCCTTGGTCATATTTATTGATTAAGAATTACAGTAATGTTAGGAATGGGTTTTTGGAATAAGAACATAGATAATGAATGCACAGTGTCAAAACAATCACTTTCTAGGGGAAAAAAGATAATTTGAAAACTGTGTTATCTTAACTAATGTCAAGTAAAGAGTTGGCTGAATATTTTCCACAAAACAAACTGCTTTTGTGTCACATATATACAACTCAGAGAAGAGCAATTCTTTACGTAATTATTTAAAGAGTTGAATGGAAACTAAATTAACCAGTGAAAAATAAAAATGGACGCTTAAAAGAAAAGTGTCCCATGCTACTCTATGTAATCATTTAAATATAAAGTGCTTAAATAAATATAGAAGTGACTGGATCCCTCCTGAAAGCAAATCATTTCCATAGTTGATATTTAAAAAGATATTTCTGACTTTGTTATAGAATATGTTATGTTAGTGTGTAATATAACATAGTTAAATTCTATATAATATATAATATTTAATTCTTCTATTATAAATACCTTTATATCTCAAACTCCATTGCATAAATTTTAAATGTAATTTTTTCTTTTGGAAATAATTTCTCTTAAGATCATTTTTTTCTCTTTTTACTTTTCTTTTTTGTTTTGTTCTTCATTGCTTTTGGTGTGTTTACATTTGGGGAAAAAAGCAGATGTGAAATTGGAGGAAGCATATGGATTAGAAACTCACTGAAAATGTAATGTTTTCTTTTCTGTGGATTCAACAAAAAACTTAAGTTCAATTGATTATTTAAATCACGATTACATTATATGTGGCTCTAAAGTAAAGGTTCTACACCATATTATCTCATCTAGGGAACAATTTTAGAAATAATGTCTCTTTCAAAATTGCCAGATACTTAATAGCAGAGCTAAGGCTATAACTTAGTTTT
Organism: Cuniculus paca; assembly: GCA_004365215.1. Taxonomy (NCBI): domain Eukaryota; kingdom Metazoa; phylum Chordata; class Mammalia; order Rodentia; family Cuniculidae; genus Cuniculus; species Cuniculus paca. Next base: position 50,048 of record RJWT010000764.1, on the reverse strand, counting down.
TCGAGTCAATGGGTTTAGTTTATCGTAGAGCCTAAAGCACTCAGTATTACTGATTTTTTTTTTTTACTATTTTGCTATGTTAGTGCTCATGTTTCCACCTGTAAAGGATTTTAAGGATTATGGTGCTTATGCTTAAAATTGTTGTTCACACAATTAAATCTGGATTTTGAAATTTCTCCTTTTAGAAAACCCTTGTGTATTCTAATGCCTTTGCTTGAGGCTTCTTAGATTGGTCTCTCAGGGAAGCTAAGTCCTCAGAATAAAGGCCTAGTAGCAACATAACCTCTTTCTTAACATGGAAATATCCTCAGAGTTTAATTCAAGTACCTGCAATTCAGACTGAAGACTGAGAGTTTTAAAACATTTTTATTGTTTTCTCTCCTGGACTAGGCTCAGTAGATTTCTGCAGAACTTACAAAGGACACAACCTTGATTACATCTAGAATGTTGATTGAAAATATATTTGTTTTTGCTTTCTTCTAGATGCAATCAGTCTTCATTTTTACTTTGTTTGGTAATGCAGCTATACTGCACACACGGTTCAGTATCTGTTCATGAGGTTAAAAAGTACGCAAACTAACAAAACCCCCACTACATTCGATAAAGTTTAAAATATCATTTAGGATGTTTATCATGTGTGTAAGATGGTCTCTCATACTTTACATTCTAATTAAGTAGAGCAGTAAATCAAAGCATGCTGGATGTTTTGTAAGGAACAGCTGGATTAAAATGTGTTTGAGAACAGGGGCTGGTGTCTTGGATATGTTTTGGCAGGCTGCCTGCATTGGTGCTGCTATAGAGCCACAGAGTACTGGAATGTGTGATAATTTCAGGGCAAGTTAGTTTTCCATGGCTTACAACTTGCTTTATGCAGGGAAGAAAGCTTGTAACTGTTTTGCCATCTCATCAGTATGTGATATGGAATAATTGCGATGCTTACCTCACAGTGATGGAAAGCCTGAGAAGCAAGGGAAAAGGGGACTGCAAATCTGACTGAACGTGGGCATTTCAGGTTTGGAAATATGTGCTACCTACTAAAATGAGCTATTGACTAATTCAAGAAGAAATGTTATATGACCTTAATGTTCATCTTCATCCACACTATAATGAGAAGGATTAGACTGCCTTCCATATGTGGAATATTTATTTCAGCAATACAAGAAAATGTATTTCCCTAATATTTTTTTCTGAATCCACAAGGCCCTAAATTTTACAGATGTGATTAATGTTTTAATTTGCTGTTCTAGTTGGATACAACTTTACCATACAATATAAATTACTTACAAAGAAATTTGCTTATATGGAGCTTAATTCACAAGCTGTTTAACCACCTTGTGTGGTATCGCTGCTATTTCTCTATGAGACTGCAGCCATGTAGCTCATTTTAAAAATAAAATCTACCCTCCTTTAGAAAATATGTCTGAGTAATTTAAATTGAATTACAAAGGAAAAACATTATATGTCCAAATGATTGTCATTTAGCTGAAATTAAAACAAACAAACAAATCAAAACAGGAAAAAAAATTCCAAGCCTTAAAAATTAAATTATGGTTATATTTTCTTAAATTAAAATGAGCGAGATATGTTTAATTTTCACAGGCTTGAAATGTTTAGTTAGCATTATTTCTCTTGTACCTTATTTAGGATAGTATATGTAAAATAAAGTATTACTATATATGATGCAGAATCTAGTTGTTTTCCAAAGTAATTTTGACCTTGTTTATCCCAGAATAAAGAATGCATTTTTTAGAAGTAGAAGATCATAACAAAATTGCCTTAGTCTAATTCTAGTTCTGGGAGTCTCTTCATCAATTAGTATCTGTGAATTTAAGTTTTCATCTATAATAGATGAGTAATACTAATATCTGCCTTATCTATAATTTTTGTAACGGCTTATTACATAAGGTAGATGAAATGCATTAAAAACTTCAAAACATTATAGAATGTTTGTATTTATTATTACTACTAATATGAATAAGCTTCTTATGTAAATACAAAGACCACCGCAGCAGAAAGAGGAATTTTTAAAAGGTAAGTCAGCCAATGAGGGAGAAAAGGATAGATCCAGGTGTATGTAAAATTTCTGGCAGAATTGTCCAAAATATATAAGAATATAAAATTACACTTCCAAAATTATATAAAAAGTGAACATTCATTTAGAATGAGAAAACAAATAATGACTTAAGGAAGTAAATTGGAGCAATATACTAAGCATGCTCGTATAGAAGTGCTCCTTGACTACAGTGTCAAGAACCTGCATCTAGAACCTGCTGCAGCTTCCAGACATTCCCCTGCCTTACAGGTGGCCCAGAGGTCACTCATTAATTTCATCGTCAGTTGGCTTCTGAGAGTAAGCAAAGTATTCTCTTTACTAGTTTTATCACTCAATTTTCATGATTCACTTGATGTTTCCTAGATTGTATAAAAATGACACTGCTTAGAACAAAAGCAGTAGTGAGAAAAATAAATGCAAATGTGAAGAAGCAAAAGAGAGTGCCGTAATACTTCGCAAGTAGCTTGAGAAGTACAGTAGTCATGTTTTGTAACCAGTTTAAGGTTTAATTAGGTGAGTGAGTTTTACCTGTAGAAGAGTTGGTGCCCTGACCACTGGTTCCATGCGCACTATTATCCCTGTGTTGCGTGAATGAGGCCAGAAACACAGACAGCACTAAATTTAAATCACAGTGAAGAAATTTGAAATTTAATAGCTATCATGGAAAGTAAATGTCTGAGAAAAATCTTACTCTTTAGAACACTGGGATCCGCATCCCTTGACTTACACTTAGAAATTTTCTTAGATATTTTATTTCCCTGAACTTTCCTCATGTGTGTTTGTTTTTAATGAAGCCTATTTTGGAAGTTCTCCTTAATATTTGATGAAGTGGGAACAGAAATAATAATTGAAATCACATAGAATCTAAAGTAGTAAATTAATGTTAGCTGTTTTCTATATTAAGCAATAAAACTCCCCAAATTCTTGAATAAATTAAATGTTCCCCAGAAAAGCCTTTAAAAATTACATTTAAATAATATAGGAAGCTGGAAATCTTTGTTCTGAATAGATTTCAGCATTACAATTAGATTGTATATTCTTAGAATGCCAACTGTATTGTGAAAACTCAGTGAAATTTTCCATTCTGCAAACACCTGATCAGTTCATTACATTTAGGAAGATTACTGTTCTCTGTATAAACATAGGCAACAGTGAGTATTTTACTGCTGTTCTTGAACCTCAGAAGACCAGAAGATATACTATATGGGAGAGGAGAGAGAAAGAGTGAGGCACAGATTGGGTGGAAGTGGAATGCCATGAGGGAGAAATCAGAAATCTTAGCAAAAGAGCTGAACACAGAATACTGTACTGCAAAAGAGAAAAAATAAATTCCCTTTGTGACCTATGTAGAACAGGTTAGACAATGTAAGTTTGGGCCTTATGTCAGTTCAGTATTAACTTTATAGTCTCCCTGTTAAGGTGTGTAAAATTATTTGTGGCTGAGAATTTTATAGATTAAAGCATAGCTTACAAGGAACACCTTCCCCCAAAAATGCAGTTATTGAGTTAAAACTTATCTAGATCCTGTGATGCTTGATCACTGAAAATTGAATTTATATTTCTGTATTTTTCTTATTATATACACTGTAATAATGAGTGCCAGAATAAGAATAAAGCTAGGTTTTTATGAAAATTTAACAGGTACTGAATACTTATTCTATCTCATGCACTCTTTTAAGTACTTTAAATGTGTTACTTTCAAAACATTCTCTTCTTCATTGTACGGATGACAAAGCAGGCACAGAGAAGTTAAGGAAACTGCTTACATTCAGAGATCTAGATTTCAGATCAGATTGGTTGCTGAGTCCTAGCCTTTCTACACTACCTCTTTATAAGATACAGCATTTACTTCTCCAAGTCTCAAGTAGTTTACAGTAGGGACAAATCGAAATATGCAGAAAAAATGGAGAAAATATTGACTTCTGTTTTTTTCCAATTTGTGTTTAGCTCCTACAGCTCTATTTTTTTTTAAAAAGCAATAGAAGATATACTTAATGCTGCTAAAGATTAACTCATATAACCTTGCATAAGTTTATTTTTATGATGAAATCATTGTAACCATTGACTTTTCATCATCTTAAAAATTACTTGTTGACAGTACATTCTAATAATATCTTGAACTCCCTAGTTAATAAGACATCAATACAAGCAAGGTGAAAGATACATATTTTTGAAACATTTAATTCAAGCAAAAGTGAAAATAATATTATTTGGAATTAGGTAATTATAGTTTATTGTAGCCTACCAACCACATTCTTAATTAAACCCATTTGATTTAATTCACCTAATTATTAAAGATTTATTCAGGATCTTTAACATCTTTACATTGTGGTTGGAGCATAAGGATCAGAATTTTTTCAATGATCTTTTATTGATTATTTATTTATGCATTACACATGGTGCTCAGTCTTATTTCAAAAAGTTTGTCATGTAATCCGGTCACTCATGTCATTTTCCTTTTGTTATTAAGAAAATTTACGATAAAAGTTATCATAGTTAGAGATATATACAATTATAATTTGTTTAAAAAAGCATAATTAAAATCTATTCACTTTTTATAGTTTTAGGAAATAAAGTACTAAGTCACTGCATAATATACAGATAGTTCAAAGGAGTGGGAAAAGTAAGAGATATAGGCCTTTGGATAAGTTTAAAATATATTTGGGGAGAAATGACACAAGTGCAAAGCAACCTGAGAACAATTCAAAATAATGTAAGTGTGAAACATACAAGGAAGAGTTGCTTCACGCAGTTTACACTACACATTCTGGTTAAGAGGTAGTCTCTGTTGCCATGGATATCATGATAAACATCTCAAGCATATGAAGTTTTAGATGGTTTCAGAGAAAAGGGACGCCTTCTGATTGGTAGAGAAGGACTGGGAGACAGTTTTAGACAGAAAAACAGTGGATAGAGGGCAGGATGTTCACAACTTGTGGACTTCAATTCTGTGTAGGCGGCTGCTTAGTCCTCTAGGTTTATATACTTGAGCACAATAATGTAATAGAAAATAGGTTATATTATCTTTTCAACAAATATAGTTGCAGTATTTGCTTTTGCTTGAAAACAAATTTCTATAAAAGCTCTGTCTTGGTTACTTTTTCTTCATTGCTGAGACAAACACTTGACACCAAAGGGAAGCAAGGAAAGGTTTATTTAGCTTACAGTTTCTGGAGATTTCAGTCCGTAATCAGCTGGCTCCAAGGCAGGTGGCACGGCACTGGGGCAGCACTTTAAGGCAGCAGCCAGAGCAAAAGGGGGCAGCCGTTCATGGCGGCTGCAGGTGGCAAGAGCAAACCACGCCAAAGAGGGAAAAACAAGCCTCCATTCCGACCTTACATTGTGTGTCGGCTCTACCCCTGGGCGGGTGCAGAACTCACACCGTCAATCCCAGCGCTACACAACAAATCAATCATAAACGTTAGATTCAGCTGCATTCATGACTGCATGAGGCTTGGGGGGACCACCTATACATAAACCGTAGCAAGCTCCATCAGTGCAATCAATACAGTGCAAATAAAGACATAACTAAAAATAAAAATTGCATAGTATGTATATGAAACCATATCATTACTTAAAAACCTGGTCTAGTGTTGGGTACTAGTTTGAATTACAGGGTGACAGAGATGTGCTTTATTAACAGAAGTTTAAATACAACAGTTTAATAGGGTTGGAAAAATCACTTTCAATGTTTTAGTGGATTATAAAACAATTTAATGATCAGTGACTGATTCCTATTTCTTTTTTCATTGCTGAAAAACATACCAATGGAATTTCTGCTGGTATTGCTTTCTGTAACTTTACTAAGAATCATTGTTTTAAAAAGTTAAGAATAAAAGAAAAAGTAAAATTAAAATTATTTATTTCATTGTATAAGCTTTGCCAGAGCCTGTTTAGAGTCACTTTGAGGATCTGCAAGTTTTTTTCCAAGTTTTGCCATTTGAAATCCTTTGGAGACAGAAACATTCCATTATATAGAAAAGCAGACATGTATACAAATTTAGCTTGGCAGAAATATGTATTTGCAGCTAACAGTCTATGCACAGTAAGTCCAGAATGAAATGTAATCAAGCAAGGGTCTGATGCTGACATTGTAAGCAGACTGTGGTCTTCCTTAAAAAACAATGAAAATATTCTCCCTGAGAAATCAACTGCAAACAAAACGGAAGGAGCTTGTGGCTCCACTTTTCCCTCTGGATATATGTTTAATGATTATTTAATTTTTATATTTATTGAAAAGATACAAAATAATTTTTATATTTGCAGAAAAGATACAAAAGATGCAATTAAGTGCATCTTTTATATTTTGAAATTTGTGTACAATGCAATAGAGTTACTTGGTTACCCACGCTAACTACTCATGGGTCACCAATATCTATTTGTAAACTTACCATGTTCTGGGGTCTGGTTCTTAGCCTCTGAAGATCAGCAATTTATGCTGGTCAGCACATCAAAAGTTCATGGGTTCCACACAGCCAAAACCTCATTTATCATATTCAGAGAGAACGCTACACTAAACAGTAAACAGCAGTCTACTAGTTTATAATGAAAAGTGCAAATATTCATTAGTTCACAATTCTCAAGTTGGTGTAAGTAAAGTTTGTTCTATTTTCTAGAAAGTCTCTCCATAGGAGGCTACATTATTAAGTGCTTTCTAAATTTTCTCCTATAGGTGACTGATGAATCTGTTATGACAAATTTAGCTAGTTAAAGAGGCAACCTAAACTATCTGGTTTTACATGATTATCCTTGTGTATCACCAACAGTATCTAAGGATGGTTTTTCATATTTGCTTTTCCCTGGAAATCTTCAGAAAGATATCGCTTCAATCATTAATACAACAATATCAGCAGACATAAAGAATTCTAATAAATGATGACTCACAACTCTTTTACTAGAGGTACATTATTGAAATATGTTCAATATAGATTCAATACAGAGCATTTATCCTGTACATTACAAAAAGAATATGGACATTTTATTGAAATGCATTGACATTCAATGCATATATCATGTTTACAAGAGAAAGAGAAATAAACTCAGCATTTATAATCATTAACTAATTCATCCACCTTCAACTAGTGACTACCTTACCTAAATGATATGCCAGGTACTCTCTCCATGCCTTCTCCCTGACTCAGCCTGACCCACTCATCACAACTTTTTGCTGTGTCCACTGTAATGTTGGGGTAAATACGTGACCTAAATCTCACTTATGAGAGTCCATTTGCTAAAAGTTTCACTGGCAGTTAAAGTTATAACATGTGTAACATGGGAAATGTGCAGCACAAAAATTATACTAATGACATGAAAAGAACCAAAGGAAATAAATGAGTAAAGTATCACAAAAGCATTTAAATACCTGGTTCTCATTCCTTCTGTGGTCCAGCAAATCCATGAGTTTCCTTCAGTAGTTTTGGTTTTCATTTGAGTATGAAATCTTTGAGACAGGAAACCTCCCCTTCTCCATTCTGCGACTGATTTATGGGGCATTTTAAATAGCAGATAGCCCTTGCAATCAGGAAATAGCACTGGGATTTTTATGATTCACAGTCTGTAATGAGGACACAACACTGAAGTGTCACTGCACACAGATTAGAAATAAACTGCAATAACTTCCCTTTTGTATTTCTGCCTGAATATAGGATAAGAATGTAGCATTTTGTGTGTTTGGTCGATTATCCTTAATAGAGATGATTTTAAAAGAGGGTCAGTAAAAAGCTCTTGAGTTTAAATAACAAGTGAAATGCGTTAAATTTAGTTTATTATTTCAGTTAACAAATTTTCCTATGAAGGTATTACATTAGAATGTATATTAATTCCATCTATAGTTGATGTGTGTTTATAATAATGTGTGGTTAAAATTATCACTATAAAAATGGAAAACTAGACATTGTGTATTTTTACAAACTGTATTAGGCCTTAGGAAATATAACAAATAATAATAATTTTTGTTATATTTTCTAGGGCTATTTCATATCCCTTAGCCTCAGAAACAGAACTTTAAAATTACTAGAACCCTGAATTTTGAGTCTGTACTCTCGAAGAATTCATTTCCATCTTGAATTCGCATTTCTTTACATTTGAGTACATATGTTAAAGAAGAACATGCAGGCTTGGCAATACATTTTTAAATTAATATGAATAATACTAAAAATGTACAATTTGTCCTTTGCACTAGACATTATAGTTTTGAAATTCTGATACTTGTGGCTGAATTTATTTACTTTGGCTGCTTTATGGCATTCCATTTCATGCCAAATAATATAATTGGGCTATTTCCACTTTAAACATTATTATAATCTCAATCTTTAAAGGATTATTTGCAGAGTTTTTCTAATGCAAACATTAGAAAGTAGCTATCATGTCAGGCTTCTCTCCAGGAGCAAATTACCTTAAGGTATCCAATGCCTAACGTTATTCATGTGTTGTTACTTAAATAATTTGCTTTGAAAAATTTCTTGAAGAGTACACTCTTTTTATGTTCATTTTCTTCATTTAAGGATCAGAGTAAAATTGTGTAGTTTTCTGAAAAATTGATTTATGTTAAATACTTTTTCTAATTTTCAGTACTGGGAGTGGGCTTTGCACATGTTCCCCAAGCACTTTACCACTAAACAACACTTTTAACCCTTAAAACAATCTATAATTTCATCATTTTACACTATTTTTCAATTTTGCTGCCTCCATCGTATATTTCTATATTTGTGTTATTTTCATGAGCTTTCAGGCTACAAAGTCGTTATCATCCTATCCAAGAATATTTATCTTAAAGAAAATAACAATCATGATTTTTCTCAATCCACTGTTTCAAAATTTGTTTTAGATCAAAATCTAATTAAATATAAAAACATGGATCAACCTTCAATGCTATTGTGAATAATACCATAATAAACATGGGTGTGTAGGTATCTCTTTGGTACTGTGTGTTGATTTTATTTCTCCACTTAGAATTGGAATAGTTGGGTCACTATTACTTATTAGTAATTAGTAATAGTAGATCTATTTCTAGTACTTGAGATGCTTCCATACTGTTTTCCATAATAAGTATTAATTCAGTAAAATTGGATTTTATTTTGATGACTATTCCCTGATTCATAAGTAGTCATCAAATAAGAAACCATATAAAAGAGACCTTATTTTTACTATATCCTGTTTTAAAATATGGCAAATATAAATGAGTATCTAAGTTTTTTATTTCATTTATTTCTATATCTATTTGCAGTAAGTTTGAAGTCTAATTCCTTTGATGCCATTTCTGAAAAATTAAATGTGTTGAGTCATATCTATATTCTTTTCTTCTATGAGTTCGCAGTATTAAAAATTCATAATTTGATACCTCAATATATTCAAGATAAAGGTTAAAATATAACAGTTTTTTTTTCAGAATAAAAATTATATTGTACAAATTTGGCTATATTCCACCTGTGGAACTGTGGGAGTTGCTGAATTTATTCTATCCATGAACCTTAGTCTTTTTCAACTTGAAAAGTGAGATGGTTTCATGAAGTTTTAAAATTTTTATTTAGGGAATACTGATCTTTGTTTTTTAAATTTAACACTGACAAGGCTTCATTTCAGGTGCAGCATTCTTTCTCTTTAAAAAATTTCTTGAGAAGTTACAAGTGAAAAATGTTGTTGCATCAACCAAGGTTTGTATCCTACTGAACAGTTAATTTTGGCAAATAGCTGACATATAGACTATTTTAAACACAAATTGCTATTTTATATAAGTGACTCTTCACATATTTAACCTGCCTCTACATTTTAGAAAATTTTGCCTAATGTTTTTCTTAAATTAGAAAAATTATAGTTCATTTTATGCAGAGGTTTGCTGCAACACTTGGTGTGGGGGTGGTGGTGGTGGTGAATGGGCTTATACTCAAAAGAAAAAAAGAGAAATGTTTCTAAAATGGCATGACTTTAATGAAACTGCTCAGTCTGTAGAACAGTATCATGTATTTTATTTGAATGAAGTTGTTAAACAAGATCTCTGTTTACGTATGCTGTTATGCAGTTATCAACCCAATCAAAAACTCACTCATTGTTTTTTAATTCATAAGTGATTAGCAAATGCTGAGAAGTCACCTTATCTCAGTAAAACACTGGTACAGAGTCAGAGTAAATATTTTGGTAAACAATTATTCTGTCCTTGCATATTCAGCAGTGTGCTAAATTATGCATAATCTTGCATAAGTAATAAGTGAAGGTAGCTTAAATTCAGGGTTTTTTTTCCCTCAACCTGACCTATTTCTTTCAGTGCTGTTAGCTGCTTAAATCATGTATGAGCTTTCTGTAAGGCTTCAATGAGTAGCTCGGGTGGAGAAACTTCAGTAATAAATTTCAGGAGGAGACAAGTTTTTTGACAGGCATAATGCAACACATACAGAGTCTGGAACTCACACTCTGGGAATTTAGAGCAATCCTTGCAAAGCAGCTTTTCCCTGTTACATTAATAGAGAAAATGAAGTATGAAAGTCCTCAGGAATTACTGCTAGGTGTAATTTAAATAATTTACCAGAAGACAGTTCCGCACATGCATAGAACAGGGGCATACAGAGCTTGCCATAAGCAGTTTATAAATAAACTATATTCTGCTGAAGTAAGTCAGGCATAAATTATAACTATTCCTTTTGTGGTTATACCCTGTTCCTCATTGTAACAGTTATTTTTTTAAAAAAATTCTGGGTTATGACCTTCTCTTGGAAATCACAGACATTGCCTGCCTTGTATCTTGCTTATGAAACTTCTCGTGGTTAATGGTTTGGTGGTTGTGAGATCAAAGTAAAATTACTATTGCTGGAAATAAAGAAAAAATGCATTACACATCTGTAAACTGAATTCTAGAAGACTTCCATAGCCTGGTTGGGAGTGGCGGAGGGGAGATTTGTAGCCAGCGTCCAATAAGAATATTTAGTCCTGCATAAAATGAAAGCTTAGAAAAAGGGGGGAGACAAAAGATAATTTTTTATGCCTTATCTAACTATTGTGCTTTAAATTTTCAAACTTAATTAAAATATCAAAAGAAAATATAAAATAAAGATTTCAAATTTTGCAGATATTACCTGTAACACATACAGGTACAAGTTAAAAAGATTCCTTTCTGTGCTCGCTTTGGCAGCACATACACCTTAGAACTTTGAGTTGCTAAAAGTAAATAGTTATAATGGCAGCAAAGATTATCCTAAAATATGCTGCTAGTCTTTTGGAAGGAAAGCTTATTAAGGGCGAGTAATCTGGACAGCTCTGTAACTTTTATTTTTACTCAGTTGTTTTGATAGAGAGACCTCTTGGAAAAACTGTACAGACTAGGAAGTAAACAGTTATATTCTCAATGTTACACACAAAACACAGGAAGATAATGTCTATCCTCACCTCTCTGGGTATTGTGTGTAACACTGAGAATATAGGTATGTATATAGATACAGATAGATGTATTATTTTGGGATAATACACACTATAATCCCTCAGCTCTGCATGTGTTAGTTTATGCACTGTATATACGCAACATGTAGATACCTAGGAAATCAGTTAAGATTTGGCAATGAATATTCTGTGTACAGGTGTTATAACCAGAATTTAAATCCTACCTCGAGGGAATAGTGGAGAGTGTGGAAGAAAATATGGTAGTGGTTGTGCTTCAATTTCTGGAATCAGTTTGGCCATAACAGCCTCATTGTGAAAAGATTTTTAATAAAAGAAAGAATTTCTCTGAAACTTGATCTATAACATAGAGTGAAAACCACTTTTACTTGATCGTATCTTCAATGGAGACATTCAGTTGTGATTTATTTATATGACATGTATAGAAGATCCTGTGAGTTTTCATTGCTTGTGGTGATGGGTTCACATTGAAAAGCTCAGCCCAGAATCCTAAAATCAGCAACTTGACTATTTTGAATTAGAACCTATAATTTCTTTTTTTTACATTTTTAAAAAAAATTTTTGGTATAGGGATTGAACTCATGACCTTATGCTTGCCAGGTAGGCGCTTAGGCCACTGAGCTAAATCCCCAACTAGAACCTGTAATTTCAACTCAGTACTGTAGCTAATTAAATTAAACAAGCAGAATAGATATGTAAAGAAGAGTTTTGTAAATCTCACCAATGCTTATTTGGGTTTATACGTGCCTGAATACAGAAGAAAGAGGCAAACAAACTACAAGATAAACATGTTTAAAATTGTAGCTGGGGATTATTGTTAAAATAATTTGCAATTTCCTAGGTACATTGTTCACATAAGATGAGTACACAGCATTTCTACAAAGCTAGTTTCCAAGTATATTTGAAGAAATTTTGAAAGTTGGCATTTTGATAAGCGCATTTAAAATATCTCAGAATATACCATTTTAATATTCAAATGAATTAGCATAGCAAATGTAAAGTGTAAATGCTGTAACACTGATATTCATATAAACATAAGACTTGATGCTTTTGAGTGAGAGTAGAGACATCTTTTGACTGGTGTGAAAGACAAAGTTGGACTAAAGGAGAGAGATTCTGGTGCCTGGTGCTGTTGAAGAAAGGAATTCCCCACTGGATACCAGAGGAAATCCTAAAAAAATAGGAGATATTAAGAGGACTTGAAGCTGCAAAATTGTAGGGTATGTGTTCAACATAAAGAAAGTACTGTCACAGGAGTATAACAAGTTCACAGTTGCACTGTTTTGATCTTGGCCAGTCTGGAATCTGCATAAATTCAGTTTCCTATCATTTTACTTAGTCATTTATAAATCCATAAGCAGAAACCATATTATTAATAAAATCCTTCCTTACTTGTTGATAGATTTGACCATTGTATGAAAATCTAAGTCATTTATTCCTCTAGTAGGATTCATCCTTCAGCACAGCTTCTTTATCTGTGACTGTTTTCATGTTAATGTGTTGAACTCGTTACACTAATGATAAAGCTGGCAGCTTCTTTAGTATTAGTACATGTAAGAAATACTCTTTCAGAGAGATAAATCAGGGTAAAGCATGCACAAAAATCCATTGTAACATACCATGTGGCTACCTAATGTAAGACCAAATGCATGATATGTGTATGTGGTATGTGTGCCTGTATGTGTATGACATTTGGCGTTTGGAGCATTTGTTTTTCTCTGATGAAAACATGATTGAAAGAGGATTCTCAGTATGGTTACTGACAGGTTTTCTTATACAGGTACTTCAGCCAGTGCCTTATTTAATTGGGCACTTCAGTGAAACTCAAAAGATTCATTGTAGCTGAGCAAATGCAAAGAAAACTACCTGTTTTATTATTTCCATGTAAGGTGTCTATGAATAAGTATGATATTAAATAAATCAAAAACAAGTTTAGTTCAAAACAGTTCTTTAGCATCAGGAAGCATGGTTTTAGTCTATGTCTGTCTCCATTATAGACTCCAAAAAGTCTTACTTCAAGGTAACTTTTTTTTTTAACTTAATCAGTATGCTTTAGAAACAAAGTAACACAAAATAACACAAGCGGAAAAGGTAAATGAATATTAATTTCTTATAGTAGTCTTTCTATTGGAAATGGGAGTGAGATGTTGTAGAGACTGAATGAATATGAATAAATGAATAAGGCTCTTTACCTGCCAGTACTACTGTGTAAAATGAACTAAAGAATCAAGCATTTTCCAAGTTACACTACCTTTCCAACACTAAATTTTAGCTTAATTACATCAGAGTTGGTATAGCAAGCTATCTTCCTCAGTTTTTGGTTATTCATTTATTTCAAAGATTGTTTTACAAAGGCAAATAGGCAGTAGTTGAACAGTACCACTTATTGAGATGATGCCATTTACCTGAAGAGATTATACTAGCTATTTCAAGTTACTTATGACCTGGGACTAATCATCAATAAAAATATTATAATGTAATTTATGCCAGCATAAATTTTAATATCAGATTATAATGTTTGAAAAAATTTCTTATGAGTCCTTATATGCATACATTAAATATAAAGCTTTAGGTCTCTGATAAACTTTATGATCAAATGCAGCTTTATTGATTATGCTACTAATCAATAAAGGAGTGCTTCTTGGATCTGTAATAGGAATGTACGTGGACATATGGTTAGAATTTTATTTATTTGTTCCAATTTCTGCTTGTATTATGTGTAAACAGTAAGAATATTTCACCATTTGAACTCTTAATGGCACTGTTCAGGAAAGCATGTTTTATTATTGAATTGAACCTTTAGTAGATTAAGTCATGCTAACATGAAATTTCTTCTTAATATGCAATAAATAGGTTGTAGACCTGATAAAAAGTTTAGTTTAAAAAATTTATAAACATCATTACAATGATAAAATAACACGCAGAGTAGAGTCATGTCGTAATTTTGACCTTGCGATACAAATTAAAATAAAGAAATGTGTCATATTTCTCTGTGGTTCAAATTGGGTTCACCTAATAGAACTCTGACAAAAGCAAATGTTTTGTCACTTAGAGTGTTGGCAAGAACGTTTTAGTGCATAATTAATGATAATGTATTCCTTAATGTGTGTGTAAGAATGAACACAAAGTTGTTTCCGGTGCCACAGAAACAATATCATTTCTGTGTAAAGAGAGCAGCACAGTTCTACTAAAATAATGAACTGTAAGGAGGATAATGGAAGGTGTCAGAGCACAAAAACCACCATTTGAGTGGACCAGAGAAAAGAACAGTATGTGACACCATCAGGGTTTTTGTCTTAAGAAAGAAAATTAAACCCTTGAAGCACTGTCATCGCTTCTCTTGCCATGCTGTCTATAAACATTATGTAACACGGTCCTTGGATTAGCTTACATCTCTGTCTTCCTTGATGACCCTTTCTGCTCTAATTGACCCTTAAGACTGTGTTCTTTAGGGCAGTGTTCGCTATTTCACTGTGCATATCAATCACCAGCAGGATGTGATTAACATGCAGATTTTAATTCAACAGATCTGAGATGGGGGCCTAAGATTGTGGTTTTCAAGTTAGCTTCTAGAGCTGTCCTCTTTGCTAGTTCATGAAACACAGTCAGACCGCTTCTCAGTCAACATAGTGTCTTGTATGTTTACGATTTGTTATTCCTTATCTTCAGTCTTGACTCTTCTAATTTTCAAAAACTGTAAGCCAACATATTAAAAGCTATGCCCCTTAAGCACCCTTACACCTAATCTTTTTTGCTTTATCCTCTATAATATTAATGATACCACAATTCCTCAAGTTTTCAAATATTCCCATTTCACAGATACGGCTTAGGAAGTGAGGCAACATATTAAAATGACTCTGCCAATAAGGAAGCCAGGACTTACGCATGTACATGTTAGAAAATTGAAAGAATATGCTCATTTACTATATTTGATAAACTTTTTTTTTAGAGTAACTTTCTTCTTTTCGAGTAATATCATACTCGTTCATAAAATGTATTTTTTCTGTGGAATCATCCTCAATTTTTTCATGCAGTATATCATGATTCTAGAGAAGCTGGATACCCACTCTTTCAAACAACCCTATCACACATATTCCAATTTTTTTTTGGAGATTTCACTTCGCACTTTGAGTTGTGAGTTCTTTAAATTAGAGGATTGAGTTTTAATTATTTGTGAAAATTTTTAACTAGATAAAAAGAAAGGAATATTGGTAGCTTTAAAAATAAAATGACAATCAGGAATACAAGAAGAGAAAAATTCTCTTACAAATGTGCTCTCAAATACCACTTCTTTATGTTTAGGAAACCATTATTATTAGTTTAGTGTTCAACACTATCTATGGACATCTACATAAAGCAATATGTATCTCTATATCTACATGAATGATGATACATATGCATGAACATAGTCTATACATTAAATGATGATATGCATATTATTCTGCGAGTTGTTTTTATTTCCAATATCAAGAAAGCTTGGGCAGTTTGCCAAGACTTCTTTTTAATTAGTATATAATAATTATGGTACAACCTTGTAGTATTTTAGTCATTGACATATATATGGATAATTTAGCTTTTTAATATTTTGTTAATACATACCAAGTCAAAAAACTATTTTGTAGTTGCTTATATGTGTATTCAAGTATTTCTCTATGATAGATTTTTAAACTTGAAAATCATTGATTCAAAAGATATAGGCTTATGATTTTGATACATGCACCCAAATCATTTGTTAAGAAGTCCATATCATTTTGTGCTGCCCTAAATAGAATGGAGATAGTTTTTTCCTACAAGAAGATATAATTTTTCTGCTCACTAACATTGCCTTGTGAAAGTGTTCATTTCTACAAATAAAATCAGTAAAAATATTTCAAAAATATATATTTTAAAATTTCCCTGATTACTGGAGATGTTTATATGATTTTGGAAGTATTTTTGCACTTTAATTTTTTTTTATGATGGCTATTCTTATCATTTGATTATTTTTCTATTGGGTTGTTTTTACATTTTCTTAATGATTTGGTGAAGTTCTCCACATATTGAAGCCATCATTTTGTTTTATATGTTGCAAATATTTTTTCCATTACTTTTTATTTTTCTTTAAGTGTATTTTATGTGGTATTTTAAATTTTTATGTATTCAGATATCAAATTCTATCACTTTGTCCTTATTTTTGTTGTTTCATTATTTATATGTACTTATTTTAGTTTCTCTAGTTCCTTGTTTATGTCACATTTGTTATATTACTTTACATATACTAAGATTTATTTTTGGGTATGTACTTAGATGAACTTATAGAAATAAATAATTTCACTATCACCATCATGAAAATATTAAATATTTTGGTCCTTGAAAAAAGTGAAGTATGTTTCCCCTTGAAGGTGGTTACCAACTCACTGGCTGCTATTTATCTGACTTCTCTTCTTCTACATTATAATATAATTAGGCATCCTGTGTATAAGATTTGAGATCTAGCAGTTTTCACTTAGAATAATTTTGAAATTTATACATGTTGTACATGTATTGGCACTTGATTCTTTTTTATTGTTGAATAATGTATTTTTTAATGCACTCACCAATTAATATTGATGGTCTTAATTATCTTCCATGTTTTGATAATCATAGATAAATTACTATGCACGGTTATTATATACAAGTCTTTCTGTGGACAAATGTTTCATTTTATTAGCTAACTAAGATTAACATTACTGGGTTTTGTAGTTAGCATCTATTTTGCTTGATTCTCATATCACTTTTTGCTCCCAATATATGAGTTAGAATTGTTCCTCAACTTTGCCAGCACATGATATTGTTCATTTGTTTGTTTTGCTGTTTTTTGTGTGTGGTAATGTTTCCTTGTGGCTTTAGTTTGCATTTCTATAATGACTAACAATGAAAAAAATCATCATGTACTTATCTACCATCTGCAACACTGAATAAAAATTGTTTTTGCTATCCTAGGTCTCTTGTGGTTCCAAATGAATTTAGGAATGTTTTCTGTGCTTCTGGTATGCTAGTGGTATTTTGATTTGAATTTCATTAAATTTACATAACAATTTTGGGAGTTTGGCCATTTTTACTATGTTGGTTCCTCCTACTAAAGAACAAGGGATATCTTTTCATTTTCTGTTATCCTCTTTGATCTCCTTTTTCATAGTATCGTAGTTTTCATTGTAGAAATCTTCTACTTCCTTTGTTACATTGATTCCTAAGTACTTCATTATTTTTTATTCCTATTGTGAAAGGTACGGTTTCCCTAATTTCTCTCTCAGTGAGTCTCTGTTTTATGTATAGGAATGTTTAGCAGTGTATTTCAATAAAAAAAATTTTAATTTAATAAATCTAATGTATCTGGTTTTCCATTTATGTTTGCTTTTTTTATAACACTGAAGAGATTATGATGTAAACCAAAGGCATAACAGTGATTTCTTGGACAATACATTTTCCTTTACATTAGATATTTTAGAGTGTCACTGTCTACTTTTGGGCACAGGTTCCCTTTTTAGTTTTGTTACATATAGCATGAGGTGAGTACACAAGCTCATCTCCCCTACCCCAGTGTCCAATTTTTCTAGCAAGATGAAAAATTTGACTTATCTATTAAAATATCTTGAAGTTTTTCAAGTATCAGTTGAGAGTCTATGATATATTATCTCTTGTGTAATAGAGTATCACTAATTTTAGCAGCTGGAAGCATTAAACATTTATTATCTCATATTTTCTGAAAGTTAGAATTCCAGAATCAGTTTTCCTGAGTAGTTTGGCCCAGATGTTTTAAGAGGCTGCAATCAAAATTTTGACTAGGACTTCATTCAAGAGCGAAATAAAGGAAGATCTCCTTCTAAGCTCTCTCACATGCCCACTGGCAGGCCTTGTATCTTCACTAGAGACTACCCAGAGATACCAGTTCCTGTCAGGTGGGCCTCTCCAAACACTGAAAGATCCATTTACAAATTATTTCTTCCAGCTACTGAGGTGATTCTATGTTTCTTTTTCAGTCCATTGACACCATTTAACATTAAATTATCCTCACTGGATTTTTAATGTTGAACTGACCTTGTATGCTTAGGATAAAACTTAATAGTTGTATGACATTTGGTACATTATTTAGGACATACTGTATTTGGTGCATAATGAATTTGACAGATAACATATTAAGTAAGTGAATCAGTGAGCTTTCCACTGCTGAGACACAGTACTCACCATCTATAATTTAAAAGTGAAGAAGTTTAATTGTCTCACATTGTTATATATGATTGGCTGGACAAAAAACATCACAGGGGAAGAAACATCATAGTGGAAAGATGTAGAAGAGCAAGATTTCTCAGGTCATGGTGGCCAGGAAGCAGAGCAGGGTCCAGTACCACAGAAGTATGGGTGAGGGACCACATTTATTACCAAAGTCATTCTTTCATGACCCACTAAGATACACCCAGAAGCATGCTCCACTAATCTGCTGGGCATTGTTTAATCTGGGTACTTGATGTGTCAAGATTAATGGTCAAAATCCACCATCCCTTGTCAACTTCATACCTAAGCACATTTCTTTAAACCATACTTAATCACCAAATAAAAGCATGGCACACTCCAAATACCACCTAAAATAGAAAAACCATAACATGAACAACCAGAAACATAATAATCCCATCCCTAAAATCTCAACAGTTTCAGTATTTGTACCGAGTCCAAGTCTCTTTGTTGTGAACCTCTGTAAGAACAATAACAGATTACATAAGCTCAAGGTACAATTTCACAAGTTAAGCATTTCTATTCCAAAAGGGAGAAGGAGGAGGAGGAAGAAGAGGAGGAGGAGGAGGAAGAGGAGGAGGAGGAGAGCAAGAAGAAGAGGAAGATGAGGAAAGAGGAAGAAAGGAAAGGAAAGGAAAGGAAAGGAAAGAAAATAATTAGATCAAAGCAAGACCAAACCTACTGGGGCAACCATCAAGTCCTGCAGTTCCATATCTGGCATCTGAAACCCACGACAGTGGGATGTTTCAGAAGGCTTGTGCAGCCCCACCCCTGTACCCTTACTCGATGCAGCCCATATGCCCTATCTCTTGGGCTGGCTCTACTTCAGACTCTCCTTTTCCTTGGCAGGCATTATACATTTCTGGCTTCTCCATTTTCCTCAGGTCTCCACTGTAACTTTAGCTTCATTCACACAGCTTCAGGTACTGCCTTCTAATAAGCTGTTTTCGTGGCCTGTTAGGTCTTCCTTTGAAATTTGCATTGAAGTCTTCTTAACCCCACAACACTTGCACTTTTACGCCAGTAAAATCAACATCACATAGATGACACCAAGATCTGATGTCAGCTCAGTCACTAGCTGAGGTCTCTTAGATCATGGCCACCCTGGTTTTGAGGGCCTGTTTGGCTGAGCACAGTGAAATTAATCTTGGGGAACCAATTCCCTAGAAGGCTCTACTCAAATGGGCAACCCAGGTACTCTCTTCTCAAATGAAATGTTGGCACCTTTACACCCTTGAGCCTGCAATAGATGGTATCATGTTGAATCCTGAGATGACCTAAAGTCATCTATCTTCTTGACCCTGTATAAAGTACATTCTCTCTTTTTAATAAGAGTTAATTTGGAACCAGTGTTATGCATGATTCCTCTGTCTCAACATTTAAGTATTTCATTTTTTTCTGCTCTACTTTTGCCCTTGAGTTCCATTATAAATCTGGCTAAAAGCAACCAGCAGTACTCATGCCATGACTTGAATATTAGCTGTCTTGAAACTTCTCCCACAGATTAATTAGTCTACTGACCTTAATTTCAATCTCCTACATAGTATCAGGACATGGGAGAAATGTAGACAAATTTTTTAGTCAGGGTGTAGCACACATGGCTTCCAGTCCTACTATCAATTTCTTTGTTCTCAAGTAAACTTTCCTGAGTCTGGCCTTTACTGACAACATTTCGGTCAGCATTCTGATCTTTTGAGCTCTGGTCCATAGACATCTGTTTATATGATTTCTGGGGTTTCTCTAGCCTACATCTTCACATCTGTTCAAATTTCTCCCACAAAACAGTTTCAAAGGCTTCTAAACTACATGGTGAGTTACAGTCATAGTGATGTAGCGGAATGAAACTCTCAACCTTCTAGATGTTCTGCAAGAGTTCGTGTTCTCTAAAATTGAAGAATGAATTTTAGGAACAACGGAGGTTATGAGCAGGATATAATTACTGAGAGAAAGAAAGCTTCTGTCTGAGAGAGACAGAAGGGGTCCCTAGTGGGTTGCCAATGATTTTGGCTTTCTGAGAGACTTTTATATAGTAAAACCACAAGGAGAGGTGGGTTCAACATGGGGAAAACCTGGGAACTCGTAAAGCAAAGGAACATGAGGTGGAACAGAACTATGATAATTGTTCAGGTAAAACTGACCAAATCAGGGACGAATCAGGAAGTGAGTCACGTAGCAAGCAAGAGTTCTTAGGGATCAGTGCCTCTTCCTATAGGGAATTGAGATGATCGAGGTGATCCATACCTATACAGAATGTCAATCCCTGATGTTTTTACTTAGGGTGTGGTTGTTTTTGTTTTGCCTTGCCTTGAGATCTGGCTTACAGTGGGAGGTGTCTGTCTCCTTCAAAGTCACAAGACATCTGGCCCTGTGTGTCTGCTTTCTCAAGGGCCTGGCCCTATCTGACTGCCTATAATATATCTAACTAACTCAGCTGCCTGTAACAACAGCAATGACTGAACTTCTCTGGTAATAGTTTTCTGAATTAGTCAGCTTTCCAAAACAATATCCAACAGTACACCCAAAATTTAAAGGAGGAGATGTTTAATTTGTCTCATCATTCAAGGTTTTCATTCCATGACTGGCTGGCTCAAAGGCAGAAGCATCATGGCAAGAGTGTGTGGTGAAGCAAAGATGCTTCATGATTGCGAGAAAGTAGAGCAAGGGAAAAGTGCAAGACAGGAAGAGACAAGGGATCATGCATGGCTCTGAGATCACACCTCTGGGACCCACTCAGACACCCAAAGAATGCTTCACTAATCTTCTAGGTTTTTCTCAATCTAATGAACTTGACATATCTGGATTATGTACACAGTAACACATATCCACAAACACACATGCGCATACACTCACATAGTGTCTTAGTTACTTTCATTGTCACTGAGAAACAACAATCAACACCCACACATTGAAGAACTAAAGTTTTATTTCAGCTCACAGTTTGTAGAGATTTCCACCCACAGTCAGCTTGCTCCAAGGCAGGGTGCCATGGCACAGTGGCATCGTAGAAGACATACAGGCTCATGGCATGGCAGGAAAAAAGTTGCAAAACAACAAGTCTGTCTTTCCATTTTATCCCATGCCGGGTACAAGCCTTTTGGGTGGTGCCATCTACTCTCCAGCACAGGCTTCTGTTTTCAGTAAATCCATTCAGCCACATCAGTAAATCCAGAACTATGCTAATTCCAATCAGTGAACTAATTTAACACCACACACCTTTAATCTCAGTGTCACACACCCTAGATCCAGTCAGCTCCATAAAGCCAAATCTATGAGATCATGAGGCTTTGGGGGACCATCAGGCCATAATGCATAGTAAGTATACATATGGGTCTTATTCCATTTCATGCTGAGATAACAGAGTATACGGGAAAAAGCAATTTGTAACGAACAGAAATCAATTGACTCACAATTCTGGAAGGGCCTATTTCTAAAATACAACAGTTCACATTTGGCAAGGGCCTTCTTGCTGCATCATCCCACGGTGAAAGGACAAAAAATAAAAAGAATGAAAGGGAAGAAAAGATTGAATTTGCAGCCTCAGACCCTTTTATAATGGCATTAATCCATCAGGACTCATGTCCCATTAGACATCATGGGTCAACACTGATACATTGGAAATTAAATGTCTAAAACATGTTTTGGGGGGAACACATGCAAATTATATAACAATATCTGTACATGTAATAATGAAAATGAACAATATTATGAATGTACAAACTTATGTGTGTGAAGGATATATAGTACACATATAAAAAGAAAATATATTTGAGAGAGCATCTTGATTGTGAAAAGCCGACAATATTATTCTGGAGAACCTGAAGTTAGTATATGATGACATTTAAAAATCACTGAGGACTCTAGTATCATTATGCAAGTTGATTATATGGTGGAGAAGAGGGAACAGGGTTAGAAAGCAAAAGCACTAACAAACTGAATAGAAACCAGAGATTACAGAAAGGCAACTTAGCAGGTAAGGGTAGAACAATCATTAATACCATGATAGGCAATATCGATCATAAATTATTAATTCTGATTACTAAGTTTTGAAGGCCATCATAGTTTTCTGACCTATCTGTAGTAAAAAAAAAAAAAAAGGGAAAGATTCCTTTTCTGTAAAAGTGTTAGATAGCCAAGAAAGAAATCAAATTTATCAAAAGAAGCTGGCATATATTGTGTATATTGTAAGTGAACATTCCTAGAATTTGACCCCTAGATATATTATTTTTATGTAAGTGGAAAAATAAAAACTTTGATTCATACTTCAAAAAAAAAATTAAAGTGGAATAAGTAATACTATAGGCAAGTTTATTGGCTAGCTTTATTTTTATTCAAGCAACAAGGTTAATGGAGAAAAATACAGGGTCATTGTCTACATAATATATAAACTATATGCACTAATTGCTATATTATTTCTACATTATTATTTTTAATATTACATATTGACATTTGCATATATTTGTAGAAAGCATATAATGTATATTATCTACATTATTACAAAAAGTTATTAAAAAATCAATGAGAGACTATAATTATTTTATCCAACATTAAAGCTACAATTTCAAATTGATGAGTACCTTATCCTTTTAAAAAGTTATATTTTCTTAATTTCAACTCTTTTTATTTTTATTTTCTCGCGTTTTCCTTTTTATTGCTTTCTTAACTCATTGAAAATATTTTAGATTTTTATTCTTTTTGGTTTCTAGTTCTTTTATTTCCTTGAATTTCATCTTGAAATTATTTTTGAGATTGCAAATGTATTAATTCAACTAATACATTTAAACATTCTACTGCCAAACACAATGTTACAGGAAGCTGAGATAGTTAGAATTATTATAGGCAGTCAGACAGGGCCAGGTCCTCCGTGGAGCCAATGCAAAAACCTAGATACCTTCCAACTGTAAAGGAGAAAAACACCTCCTGCTGTGGGCCGGTCCTGGGACAACAGATCAAACAAATGCACCCGCTTCCTGAGGACTGGTATTCTAAATAGGTCTCTAGCTCCCTAAGGAAGCCAGAGTCACCTGTCTCGACCCCCTAAGCAAGAGAGTCACTGTTCCTTAAACATGCTTGCTGGCTATGTGACTCATATCCCCATTTGTCCCGGACTTAATCAATTTTACCTGAGCAATTAACCTTATTGGTTAACCATAGTTCTGTCCCACCTTATGCCCACCTTAGGAATTCCCATTCTCCCCCACCTTGGACCCGTCTACTCTATAAAAAGTCCCTAAAATAACAGAGTCTCTGGCAACCCACTCGGGACCCCTTCTGTCTCTTTGACAGAAGCTTTCTTTCTTTCTCCCAATAAATATATTCTGCTCTTAACCTCCGTTGTTCCTAAAATTCATTCTTCGGTGTTAGAGAACACGAACTCATATCAGACATAGTGGGTTAGAAGTTTCATTCCCCTGTATCAACAATAGGAAAACATACAAAAATTACTGCTTTCTTGAATATTATATTCTACCATATTAATCATTGTAATAATGTAAAATGAAACAAAAACATTAAATAAAAAATATCTATTACATAAAAAGATTCTATAAACTGCAAGTGAAAAATGAAATATGTAAGCCTGTGGGATAGTGGAATAAGGAGAGAGAAGACTAGACGTTAATTTACAACTTTACAGAAAGTAGTCAAGGTGGAGCTTGTTGAGAAGGATTCATTAGGACAAATACTCAAGGAAGATGAGGAAGCAGTCACCTCATCAGGAAAGTGAGAGTTCAAATTCTGTGGGCAGAGGGAGAACACAGGTTAGGCTGGGCTAGGGGCAGGGACAGTCTGTTATAGAGCAAGGTGACCCCCGTGGCTAACATGGAGAAAACAAGCAATACTTAGAGGAAAACAAAGTCACACAGATAGATGAAATAGGCCACAGAAGGGTTGGGGATTTGGCTGAGTGTCACAAGCACCTGCCTGGCAAGAAGTTTCGATCCCCACTACCAACTCTGCCCCCCCCAAATAGGCCACATAAGACCTGGTAGACTACTGGCTCTTACTAGGGAATAAATGTAAAACCTTTCCATATGAGCAGGCAAGTGATAGGTTTTAAAAGAACCACTTTGGAGATTGTATTGAAAAGAGGCTATAAAGAGACAAGGAATGAGTCAGACAGATAGATCAGCTATAGTCTTGGCCTAAAAGAGAAAAAAAAAATCAACATTTTCTAGAGATTGGATTTGGTATGTTAAAGAAAGAGGAGAGTTAATGTTTCCAGTAGCTGGCCTGTGTAATGAAGAGGTTGTAGGTGTCATAAACTGAGATGGGAAGGTTGGTGAATAAAGCAAACTTGGGAGAAACATCAGGAATCAGTTTAGGACATTTTAGGCTTGAGATACTTAATAGACACTGAAGCAGAGGTGCTACCGAAACACATCAATATGAGCCTGTAGATGAACTGTGACAGCCATCTACATTAAAATAGTATGGTAAAACCTTGGTTTGCAAGCACTGTCTGTCCGAGACACGTGCTTACAATCAAAAGCTCTTATGTTTATCAAAGGGAATTTCCCCATAAGTCTTAATGCAAACTGAGGTGATTCATCCTACAATACCAAATTATTCATATAAAAATGATCACAGTACTATAATATATTACAAAATAATAAAGAAAATACAAACTATAAAGAAAAATAAATATTAACCTGCACTTACCTTTGAAAACCTTCACGACTGGTGTGAGGGAAATGAAAGGGAAGGATTATTGTGTAGTACAAATTTCATTATCACTATCAGAATCACTTCTATAAATTGGTCCTGTGGAATCTTTTTCACTGCACGCAACTTTAACAAGGAACCTGTACAAAGACACTTGCTTCTGCCTCCTTTTGAGGATTTTGCAGAAATGTTGCATTATACTATCATTAGATTCATTTCATGCACTGCTACAGCCTTATTCTGGTGATGATTTTTCTACAGAATTTTGCAGTTACCCACATTTTGCACATCTCCCTGATCTCATTTGAAGTAAGAAATTCCTGTCTTTTCCCCATTGTGTGAAAATGTAACCTCCTCCAAAACCTCTTGCTGTTGGGAGACAATCTCCTACAATCCTGCAGGGAGCGAGGAGAGATGGACGGAGAGAGAGACAGACAGACAGAGATAGACAGAGAGAGGAAGAAGAAGGAGAAGAAGAAGAGGAGGAAGAGGAAGAAGAAGAGAAGAAAGGAGGGAGAGAGCAGGAGAGAGGGAGACACAGCGAGTGGAGTGTGCTAGCTGTGTTCATGTGATGTGATGTTTGGCATCACATACTACTCATACTGTGAGATGTTCATTTTTTCAAGTTAAAATTTATTAGAAATATTCGCTTATCTTGTAGAACACTTGCAGAACAAATTATTTGCAAGCCAAGGTTTTACTGTATTTAAAACTTGGCTGAGAATTTGTTGAGAGTCTAAATAAGACCTAAAGAGAAAGAACTGTGGCTAGAAGCAAGATCAAAGGATTATAGCCTGAGATGCTTCAACTGCAAAGACATGGGGAAGAAAGAAGTTTGACCAGCAGAGTAGACTGAGGAAACATCACCAAGGCAGAAAAAGACAGTGAAAGTAAACCTAAGTATAAGGAAGTGACTTCTAGTTTAAATACTGCTAGTGACTAAACTACCTGAGCTTTGAGCACCAGATTTGGCATTGTGGAAATGATCCACGATCTCCAGGATTCATTTTGGTGTGGTGGGGAGGAAAAAGTGACAAGAATAAGAAAGAGAAAATGGGAGAAAAGATAGAGAACCATTATAGGGAGGTATTTTGAGTATTTTTGTTACAAACTAGAGAAACAAATTGTAGGGGTGAAAAAGTATTTTTTAATGTAATGGAAGAAAAGTAACATATCTATATGGCTGAGGGGGAAAAAAAGAAAAACCGATGAAACAGATAAATGTTGAGAAAATGACTAAAGCAATGTGCCCAAGCAAACAAGCATTTCAGATTTCTAGTGCAAGAATGGAGGAGATAGCTCTAGAAACATAGAAACCCATCTGTTGTAGCAAAAAGGAAGGCAAATAACTGAGTACAGATCACAGTGACTGGGTAGAGGTGGTAATGAAAATTTGAGGAAGATATTGTCAATCTGCATTTGCTCTATTCATGAAACAGAAAGTGGATTTTTGGGTGACAGCATAGATGGTGGAAGACAGGTTGGATTTTTGAGAAGAGAGAAATTGTAAAATAGTTTCCTAGAGAATTAGACTAATGAATGGGCAGTGAAGTGAAGTAAGACCTCTGAGTACCAGCACAAATTCTGTTAAAGTTCATAGTTTTAAATTTAAACTGAATTAAACACTTAGACTGTGTGGCCGCCATGAATTGCTTTAACTATAGTCAGCAAAGTACAGAATATGTGGCAAAAGACATTTAATAATAATTAGAGTTTTACTTAAAAATTGCTAAAGTAAGAAAAGTATTATGGACTCAGTAGTACCTGGAAAATGAAAAGGAGGTGTTTGGACCAATAATTTAGTTTGTCAAAATCGAAATGTATTTGTAATTCTTTCAGATTCCTTAAAGATCCAGAGTGAATGTCAACATACATAATGATTTTTTTCAGGAAAAATGAGGAAGTGGCAACAAGATAAATGGAAGAGGAAGATGATAAAGAAGAGATTAAAAGAAGAAGTACTAGAACTACAAAGTAGGTAAATATAGATGGTTTCAAGCACATTTATGATCTTCAGAATGACAACTATCTCTTTGTTGTTCCTACTTGTATTTGTACATCAGATCCTTTCTGTAATTCAAAAACCACATTTCAAGTGTCACATTTAGTTGCCAATAAGCATGAGCATTTACTTGAAATATTTTCTCAACAGCATTTTTGTCTCTCCTATAGCACTATTGTGGGTCTTCCTTTAAAATGTGAAAACTGGACTCTTCAATAATATATGCATATGGACACAATTTCAACTGTTCAATCCTACTATGCTGCTAAAATTTAAAGAAAGAAAAACAGTTAAGTACCATTTATCAATCATTTAAAATGAGTATAAACTTAATGGAATTATGGTCAAGCCATTATTCTTTTCTTTTCAAGAGAATTGCCATGTTCTATTAGAACACTGTTCAGTTGTAGAACCTTGTTAATATTATTCTACTGTTGTTATTCACTTCAGAAATGTATGATTAATTAGAATATGGTTACTGAATAGCATGATAATTTTTGGCTCTAGTGCCATATCAAACCAGAGGTATATCTGACTTCAGTGGTTTAGCTGTCACAAACTTCAATCTCTTGATGTTCCATGTCTTGGTAAATTACTTGAAAATACTTCATTTTGGAAATCATCTATAGCTGGCTAAAATACAAAAATTTATAAATAAGGCTACATTCACTTGTTTAGAAACATGAACATCACTTCCATTTATGAGTAGGAAGAGAAGCATTGGCCCAGAGCCACATCCTTTCCTGGCATTACTTGCATGACCTCTAATGAGTTTTATCAGAGTATGAGTCACTGTTTCTGAGAACTGGAGGCCTTGCCGAGTGGTCACCTTGGCGGAAGGGAACTGAAGATGTAATTCCTTAGTCATACCTCTGTGATCTCAGTGTCTGCTGTGAAGTTTACAAAAAAAAACTGAAGCAAAAATAAAACAATCCAAAATTTAATAGTTGAGGTGATACGTGTGTGTTCTGTATAAACAAAGGTAGAGTGCTTTATCACAAAATGTAACATTCATTTTTATTGTAGTGATTTATCTATGAAGAATAAAAATACAATTTCAGGTTATTTGGTCTATTTCAGCCTTTCAAATTCCTTTTTCCACATTGTGCAGATATTGTGTTTGCATTTGATTATGTAAGAATTAGACTGTGGGTCTCTAATTATCAGTGTTGCTAGCAGAATAAAATAAAAGGAAGGAAGGAAATGAAAGCATTGATGAATACTTAATATTGCTTTTAATCAGTCCAGTGAAATTAATGCTTCTCATATTGCTTCCCATATGAGGTCTCCCTTGGCACAGAGGACTGCAGATAGTAATTTTTCTTTTCCTTAGTGACAATGTTGGGAGAATGGTGGGACTGGTAAGTAATTTTATAATCTTTAGTGAATTTCAGTGATGAAAACTTAAGGTAAACAAAAACAATATTGAAATGTAGGTGCTTAGTGAATCTGCTGTCAAAATATACATTTTACTTTTACCTGGTTGGCTTTCTAATTGCTTAGACATAAAATGCTAAGGTAGAAAAGTTTTATTGTAGCTTAGAGTTTCAGACGTTTCAGTTCACGATAGGCTAGATCAAGGCAGAAACATCATGGCAAAAGGTCTTAGTGGAGAAAACCAATTCACCTCATGGCAACCAAGAAACATAGAAAGCAAGAAAAGTGCCAGAAGGAGGATTGACCCATCAAAGGCATAGCACCACTGATCTATTTCTTCATACTAAAATTTACCTTGACAGCCCATACAGCACTGAGTCCATCAGTGGAGTAATCCACTGATGAGGTGAGTATCCTCAATGCATTAGTCTTTGGAGGAACACATTTAGGTCCTTAAAAATAATGTTTCACATTTTGATATTTAATTTGTATTATTGTTTATACATCCCCTAACCACTTTAATTAGCACATTTAGTAGTTCTGAAAATCAGTAGTAACAATAAGAAATTAACAACTCCAGGATACAAGCCATAACAATTCTTTTTTTTTTTTTTTTTTTTTTGCAGCACCAGGGATTGAACTCAGGACCTTACACTTGCCAGGCAGGAGCTTAGGCCACTGGGCCAAATTCCCGGCCCCAAGCCATAACTATTCTTTCAGATTATAATTAAATTGGAAATATTAGTAAGTTTACTATTTTTGGTAGGAAAGTCAAGTCTAGCACTACTTCTTTCAGTACATGGAAACAAAAATGAGCCAGAAATTTTATGGCTGCAAAAAACAACCAGCATGGAGAAATATTGTTAAGAAGCAAGAAATTATGACACTATAATTCACTTTCCTGTCACTAGGACAAAATATTTAACACCTACAAATTAAAAGAAGAAAGACTTGTTGGGATCGCTATTTCAGAGTTTGGTCCGTGGTTAGCTGGTTCCAAGGCAGAAACATCCCGGCAGAAGGATCTGGCGGAGGAAAGCTGTTCAACCCATGGCTGCTAAAAAGCAGAGAGAAAAGGCAAGAAACATGAACAAAAACACCATTCCAGGACTCTACCCCCAGTGACTCACAGTCTCCAACTGGATTATACCTCCTAAACATGCAGCAGTCAGCTTTTGAAAGCCCCAGCTCTCAACACAGAAAACTCTTTAGGAACGTTTAGATCTAAACCATAATAGGAGCATAAACCAATAGCACATGTTCAGAACTAAGTAGACATTTCTTGATCTGATCAAGTATCTTCAGGTTAACTAGATATGTTCCATTTGGTCTTCAGAGTAAAGGAAATTTTTATACATACCAATTTTTTCTCGAGATAAACTATTTTAATTGATTGTAATATTTGCTCCATCATTAGTTATTAATTTGAAAGAGATTCCTCCAAAATATGATGACTATAGTCTTTTGAGTCTATAGGAAGGCACAGAAAAGAAACATCTTTTAGGCTTTTCTACATTGTGTGTGTGCACATTAAATGATTAATTGCAAAGAGATTCTTTTTTTTTCATAGTTAACTTCTATCATATGGAAAAAATGAACTTTCCACTGTAGAAATTGTAGGAGAAACTTCTAAGTTTATGCCACAAAGGACTTTTTTTCATAGACTTAGCTATGACTTTAGTTAACTTAAAAATAAGATAGAATACTAAGGGTGATGGTGGACGTATTGTGTTTACAATATTTATAAGCTAAATATTATCACTAAAAATGAATATTTCATTATATATATTTAAAACATAACAATATGACTTTTCATAAAGCTCAATGTTTTAATAAAAGTATTATACTAAGGAATTTATATAGACTTTGAGCTTGATAGTGGAGTTTTACCTAAGTAGAGATAGTGGAGTTTTATCTAAGTAGAGACAAACTATAGTTTCCTGTGTATTATTTCAGATTTGAAATATTTCTCTGAGGTATTTTGTAAACTGGATTGGTAAAGATGGTCAGGTATAAATCAATTGGCAAACAGTTCCAAATTTTTTCCAGTAGTCATGTTCTTTCTAAATCTCTTACAATCTTCTCAATCTTTCAGATTAGTTTTCTGGGAGATTTCTGATGATTTTTGATCGGAAAGCTTAAAAAAAGAGCCCTAAGTATTCTGAAAAGAATCACCACATTTACAGTTCTACTCTGCAAGTGTTTTATCTCTATAATTTACCATGAGTTCACTCCCTAGATTAGTTCCACCCTTCACCTCAATCAAGAAAAGCCTTCTGTTATGGCATAATCCAAAATTCATAATCCCCAAGGAAGTTCTGCCCAGTCATGTTCTGCTGTTCAATGGGTACAAAAATTTTCTCTTTCTGCATTTAAGAATTTGAAAAATAGACATGCTTTTCCCTTCCTATAATTATATTACAATGCCAATATAGCAGAGATTGAAGAGAAACAAAATTTCTCCTTTTTAAAAGTACTTTCTAAAAAATCACATTTATTTAAATGGTTTCTGACAAACTCAAGCAAGTAGGCAGACAGAGAAAATCTCATTTCTAGAGTATATCAGCTAAGTAAGGTCATTGTGAAATGAGTTTATCCTAAATGACAAATTCGAAGATTGAATTGGTGGCTACAGAAGCACAATTAAAATATCTAAGCATTTCTTTTAATTCTTGCTTTTCAAAATATATGGATAATTATAATGTAAAAACTGAACTTTGTCAATAAAAGTTGGTGCTGAATAGCTAATTTTTTAAATATGCCTTCTTTTCAAGGGTAGAGGTTTCCCATAAACCCTGTATCTTCCCGTATAGCCCCTTTTCCACTATCAATATTCTGCACCACAGTGGTACATTTGCCACAATCAGAAATCTGCATTGACACATCATTTTCACCCAATGTTCATAGTATATATTAGAGTCCACTCTAACTAGTATATTCTATGTGTTTGGACAAGTATACATCAGGAAGCCACCATCATAGTATCATACAAAGTAGTTCCACTGCCCTAATCTTGTGTCTACATTCTCATCATTCAGTTCCAACTCAGGTCAACCAGTGAATGTTTTATTGTTTTTCTAGAGTACAATATAGTTGAAATTATACAGAATGTGATTTTTTATATTGTTTTCCTCTATTTACTAGTATACTTTTAAGTTTCTTCCATGTCTTTTTGGGGTTATGTAGGTCATTTCTTACTAATGTTGGATACTGTTGCACTGTTATTTCGTACCACAGTTTATCTATTTCGCTACTGAAATCCATCTTAGTTTTTTTTTTTTTCCAAATTTTGTCAGTTAGAGTAAAGGCTATTGATATTCATAAGCAGACTTTCATGTGGATGTAAGTTTTCAGTCTATTTGAGTAAAAACTATAGAGTGTGATTGTTGACTTATGATAAGAACATGTTTAGTTTCATAAGAAGCTACCAAATTGCCTTTCAGAGTGACTGCACCATTTTTCATTTTTACCAATAATTGGAGTTCTCACTGCTCCAAATCCTTACTACCATTTTGTAATGTTAATAGTGGTTTATATTTTGGCCGTTCTAATAGGTTAACAGTGCTGTAAAATTATTTCAGATTCAAATTCATTGTTTGAAATTCCCTGAAGAATATGATGTTCAAGATATTTTCATGTGTTTGCCATTTGTATATTTTTTGGTTAACAGTCTATTCAGATCATTTTTTAATTTTAAATTGGTCAGTTGTGTCCTTACTGTTGATGTTAAGAGGATCTTTTTATATTTTGTAAAATAGTTCTTTTTTGAGTAACTTTTACAAACAAGTTTTCTTTAATTCTGTGACATAACTTTGTATTCTCTTTATAGTGTTTTTTGCCAATAGACATTTTATAATGTGAATAAAGTATAGCTTATCAATTATTTATTTTATGGATAATACATTAGATGTAGTATCAAGAAGTCATCTTCATGACCCTAAGTAATGTAGTTATTTTGTAGAAGGTTTTTCATTTTACATTTTATATTTGGATCTATAATGCATTTTGAGTTAAAAATTTTAAATATAAGGATATATCTAGACTCATTTGTTTTAATTTTTTATTTCATTAGTATATTCGCAGTATTTATGATTACATTCGTTGTGAGGAGTTAGTTGATGTATATCACACCTCTTTATTCTTTTTAGGTAACCATCTCCTTTTCTTCCTCCTCCCTCCTTTCTTTTCTGGGTCCTCTTCTCATTTGCAAAAGGTGTATCTCCCTGTTTCTTATTAGCTATCCTTTACTTTTTTCTTTAACTTATTTATATTTTGAGTTTCTCATATTTAAAAAAATCATGCTATATTTAGGTTTTTCTGTCTGATTTGTTTCACAGAACATTATGGACCTCTATTTTCCTACAAATAATTCAAAATTTTCCTTCTTTATAGCAGATTTTCTTTATTCCTTCTACCCTAAAAATCAACATGGACTGACTGGCAAGTGCAAGGTCATGAGTTCAATCCCCGGTGCCACAAAAAAAAAAACCAAAAAACAACTTGGAGATTCCTCAAAAAACTAAAAGGAAAAATCCCATTTGACCCAGTTATTCATTTTCTAGGTATCTTCCTCAAAGAGTTAGATATCATATTACAGTGAAACATGCATATCCATGCTGACAGCTGCACAATTTGTAACTGCTAAAAAGTACAGATGATCATTCATTCCACAACAGTTGATTGAAAAGAGTCTGTTTGCTCTATTCTATTGCTTTGCTCTCTTGTCAAAAATCAAATGAGTATATCTGTGAGTCTATTTTTGGAAATCTATTCCATTGATTTCATTGCCTATATTTCAATATTCTGTCAGCTATTCTTTAAATTACTTCTCCATTTAAATTTTAGAATTCGTTTGTTGATAGGTACAAAATAATTTGCTGGGATTTTTATTGTAGTTGCATTAATTTGATATATCAAGTTAGAATGAACTAATATCTTGATAATAGTGAGACCTCCAGTGCAGTGCATAGAGATTGAATATTTGAATAATTCATCAGAATTTGTACCTTCCTTCATATAGATCTCAAACACATTTTGTTAGGTTTGTATTAAGTGTTTCATCTGGGGGTGCCAATGTTAATGGTATACTGTTATATATCTTAAATTCCAATTGATCATTCCTGGTATACAAGAAAAGATATTTTTAAATTAATTGTTCAGCATACTTTCTATAATCATTTATTCATCCAGGAACTATTTCTGTTGATTTTCTTCATATACAATCATGTTACCTGTGATCAAAGAAAGTTTTATTTCATTCTTGTTTCTTTTCTTGTCTTATTACATTATGCAGGACTTAGCTGTATAATGTTAAAAAGGTGTACTGCGAGAAAGCAAACTTGCTTTATTACTGATTTCATAGAAAATGATTATAGTTTCTTGCCAAGAAGTATATTGTTAATTGGAGAACTTGGTAGATGTAACCAATTTGAAGAAGTTCTTTATTACTCACTTTCTGAGAGTTTTTGTCATAACTTAGTCTTGGATTATATCAAATGTTTTTTCATTATCTATTGGTGTGATCATATAATTTTTCTTCATTAGCCTGTTGATGATATGGATTGGTTGATGGTATTACCTAGTTTTCCAATGTTGAATCTGACATTCAGAAGTGAGGTGCAGTCCACTTGTTCTAGTTATATAATTTTTATAGTTTACTTTAAATTTGATTTGCTTATTTTTAAAGTGTTTGCATCTCTTTACATGGGAAATTATTGGACTGTAGTTTTCTTTTCTCATACTATCTGTCTAGTTTTTGCATTAGAGTTATTTTTGCTTCATAGGATTATTTATAAAATATTCTCTCTCCTTCAATCTTTTGGACTAGATTGTAGAAAATAGTAAAGTGTTTTCTTTAATGTTTTGTAGGGTTTACATTCTGGGCCTGGTGCCCTTTTAGAGTTAACAATTATTGGTTCAATTTATCCAACAAATACGAGACTATTCAAAGATATCTATTTTTTGTAATGTGAGGTTTTGTAAGCTATGTCTTTCAAGGAATTGGTCCATTTTACCTAGGTGTTGAATTTGTGGGCATACTTTATTTTTTTTTTGGTTTTTTAATTTTAAAAGCAAAAAAATAAAATGATAATACAAATTTTAAACTAAAAAAATAGGAAATTAATACTGGTTAATATATTGCATATTGTTATCTTCAAAGTGGTTATTCAGATTATAATATATAGGCATAATAAATCATCAATTGAACAAAGAACACACAAACTGTTCTTTTTTATGAACTAACAGATTAGTAGTATAGTTACCTATCATATACATAGTATATATATAATAAATATATATTGTATGTATAGTACATATAATAAATATATATTGCATATATAGTATATATAATAAACATATATATGGCATATGTGTTGCATATATATACATGAACAAAGAAAGATGGGTTTACATTTTTAATGATATTTTTTCATTTTCCTTCTAATGTCCATATGACATGTAATAATAACTCCTATGTATTTCTGATATTAGTAACTTGTATCTTTTCTTTTTCCTTAGTCTGGCTAATGGTTTATCAATTTTATTTTATTTTTTTTGGTGGCACCAGGGGATTGAACTCACGACCTTGCACTTGCCAGGCAGGCGCTTAGACCGCTGAGCTAGATCCCCGGCCCTGGTTTATCAATTTTAATGATCTTTTCAAACAATCAGTTTTAGTTTTGTTGATATTTTTTATCTGTTGACCTCTTATTTTTAATTTCAATGATTTGTCATCCAATTTTTTAATGATTCCTTTAGATTTGATTTGCTCTTGTATTTTTGGTTTTTAAATTGCAAGTTTTTATTCTCAATTTTCAACATTTTGTCTCTTCTAATATTTGTGTTCATTGCTATACATTTTCTTCTAAGCACTGTTTTTGCTACAACTCATGTTTTGATAAATTTTGTCTTTACTATAATTTAATCCTAAATACTCTTTTGTTGAGATTTCTTCTTTGACAGATACGTAATTTTGGGAGTGTTTTGTAGAAACTCCAAACCTTTTGAGATATTCTATCTTTCTCTTGTTGATTTTAATCTAATTACACTCTTATGTAAGAGCAAATATTGTATGATTTCTATTATTTTAAATTTGTTAAGGTGGACCTACTGACCCAAAATCTTGGAAAACATTCCATGTAATCTCAAAAAGAATGTGTGATCTGCTATTATTGTGTGAATTAATCAATATGTGTCAATTATATCCACTTAGTGAGGTTGAATTCAACTATGTTTTCACTTAGTTTTCCCTCCTGGATCTGTGCATTTCTAATAATGTTAAATTCTTCAACTATAATAGTGATTCATATATTTTTCCTTTCTTGTCTATCGGTTATTGCTTCATGTATTCTAACACTGCTGTTAGTCTCATTGACATTAAGGGCTGTTATGTCTTTTTGACTAATTAGTCTTTATCATAATTGTTGAATCTGTTTATTGCAAATAAATATCTTTGTTAAGAAGTCTGAAATTAATACAGCTATTCCCACTTTCTTCTGACTACCACTAACCTGTTAAGACTTTCTTCATCTAATGAATTACAATTTACATATTTCTTGATATTTAATGTGGGTTTCTTATAGACAACATAGGATTGAAACTTTTTATCCTATCTCACAATCTTTATCTTTCAATTGGTGCTTGCTCTACCATTAATGTTCAGATTTATTACTGATACAGTTGAGTTGATAGTTATCACATTTTTTACTGTTTTCTATCTGTTACCTTTCTTCAATTTTCTTTCACTTTTGTATGCTTTTTGCATTTTAACTGAGCATTTTATGATGCCATTTTCTCTCTTTTCTCAGGATATGAGTGTTACTTTGCTTTTTTATTATTATCATTTTTTTTCTGGCACTGGGGTTCAAACTCACAACC
Organism: Cuniculus paca; assembly: GCA_004365215.1. Lineage (NCBI taxonomy): Eukaryota > Metazoa > Chordata > Mammalia > Rodentia > Cuniculidae > Cuniculus > Cuniculus paca. The sequence goes on along the minus strand of RJWT010000764.1, from coordinate 13,446 downwards.
TCACGCTTGCCAGGCAGGCGTTTATGCCACTGAGCTAAATCCCCAGCCCTTGTCTTTTTGAGACAGGGTATTGCTGTGCTGTTCAGGCTGGCCTTGAGCTCACTTTATAGCCCAGGTTGGTCTCAAACTCACAACAATCCTCCTGTCTCAGCCTCTCGAGTGCTGGGATTACAGGCATGCACTACCAGGTCTGGCATGAATGTTACTTTAAAAAAACTTTTTATAATGTTTTCCCAATAATTTATAATATACATTTACATTAACTTGAATTCACTTTTATGGAATATTATGCTGTTTATGGGCCGTGCAAGTAGATACAACAACAAAATAACACCAATTCTTCACTCTCTTCTCTTGGATCATTGCTGTCTCATTTTGCTTATACCTAGTCATACATAAGTATGTATGTGTGTTTTATAGTCCCATAAACATGTGTAATGAAATCTATTGTCGTTGTAATCATTTTGAACAAACTGTTGTCTATTGGATCAGTTAAGAATAAGACAGTTTTTTACTTCATTTTCACTTGTTCATTTTCTGATGATCTCTTTTATGTAGGTTGGTGTTTGTGACCAATATCATTTTCCTTCTATTATGTTTGAGTAAGTACTTCCCCAAGGTCTATAGATCCCAACCTGTGACACTGTATGGATAGAAACTTTAAGAGGTAGGGCATAGTGATGGGTCTTTAGTTCACTGAGTGTAGTGCCTACAAATACTTTTAATGAACCACTTTTAGCCTGATAACTTTTTAGTCTAATAACCTTTAATCCAATGAGCTTTATCCTTTGAAGATATGTTCTACTAATGATATCCAGAAAGTGAGCTATTCTACTAATGACATTCAGACAGTGATATATATATATATTTTTTTTTTGAGTAGCATTTCATTTCTTGTACTCTGGTTACTTCCTTCCTCTGCCACCTTCTTCTTCTGTCTCTCCCTTCCCTCTCCCTTTCACCACATCTCCTTCCCTCTTCTTTTCTCTCTCTCCATCATTCCCTTTTTCCTTCCCTCATTCCTACAATTCTCAGCTATAAAGTGAGTAGTTTTGCTACACCATATGCTCTTTGCCTCTGCCATGATATACTGTTTACCTGAAAGAAAGGAGACCATGTGATCATAGTCTAAAACTAAAACTCAGCGAAAATAAACCTTTTCTCATTGACTTATTTCTAATATTTGTTACAGTGACAGAAGGTAGACTAATATACCTTCTTTTCTTGTAAAACTTCTTTAAACATTTAATACAAGGCATGTAATGTCAACATGTTTTCTCACTATTTGTTCATCAGGAAAAGTCTTGACTTCTTGTGGTTTGAAGGATAGTGTCACAATATACAGAATTCTAAATTGATATTTTTCAAAAACATTTCTTAAATGTTTTATCCTATTCTCTTCTTGCTTGTCATTTCTGAAGAGAGGTGGATGTAATGATCTTTACTCTTCTGTAGGTAAAGTGTTTCTGCCTCTCCCATACCTAGCTACTTTCAAGAATTTCTCTTCATTTTATTTTCTGCAGTTTGCATTTGATATACCTAGGAAGAGGTTGTTTTATTTCTTACATTTGCACTGTTTACTGTTCTTTGCCCTTCTTGGATCTGTGGGTTCATGTCTGACATTCATAGTGGGTAATTCTCAGTCACAATCACCTCAAATGCTGCCCTTACTCTTTTCTTTTCCTTCTTTCATTTCCATTGTGTGTATTTATGATTTTCATATAACCATTTCGTGCTTATTAGGTATTACATTATAATTTTGTTTTTCTTTTTCTCTTTACTTTTTATTTTTAGTTTCTGTTAAAATATCTTCAGTATCAGAGACCTGCTCAACCATGTCCATTCTACTCATAAACTCAACAAAGACATTCTTAATTTCTCTTATAGTGTTCTTGATTCCACTTCAAGTTTATATCTCTTAGACTTGTTCACCCTGAGTCTCAAATAATTCAAATCTAGTTGAGATTTTCCTATCCTGGCACTGATTCTGGGATGATTTTTATCTGGCATTTTGTGACTCTGCATTCAACCATGTGCCTCTCCAGTTTCAGGGGCAGTTATTTTCTCTATAACTTCATTTTTGTGATAGAGACAATTTTTTTTTTCTTAGAGTGTTCAGTCTTACTTGTTAGATGGCGCAATGGGCTATAAACTCCTTATATGCCAAATCCAAAACCAAAATTCCCAGATAACTTTAAAAGTTTAGTTTTGTCTCCCCCAGCAATGGTATTCAAATCTAGGAGTATTTTTGAATTATTAAATATGAATGATAATGTTTCCTGTTCACTTTACAACTCTTTTAGGATAGTAGTTTTTCTTTAAAGATATCACCCTATTTGATATGCTGTTTTTCTATTGAATCTTTTTAAATCTTACTTTTTATAAGATTATTTTAAATCAATGGGATAACAAAAGCAGGAAAAATGAGTTAAAAGTTTGAATAGAATATTGCTAAAATTTTCCCTTAATTTATGGACTTCATTCTTTTTATTCAGGAAGGGGAAAGTCATCTTCTATAAGGACTAGTTACATAATACTTTTTCATTCATCATATATTGAAATATGTCACATTTCATTGGTTAATTCTGTAAATATTCCTGAACATATGTTTATTTTAGGTCACTCAAATACTTTTAATGAGTCATTTTTTTAGTCTGATAACTTTTTAGTCTAATAACCTTTAATCTATAGAGCTTTATATTTGAAGATATGTTTTACTAATGATATCCAGAGTGAAAGATATTCTACTAATGACATTCAGAGAGTGATATATATATATATATATATATATATACTTTTTTGAGTAGCATTTCATGTGTTACATTCTTTCTAGATAAATCATTCATCTGATAGATGATGTAGCATTGTGGTCAAGGGAACATTTTCAGGAAGTGTACCTTTATTAACTTTTATATGACTCCATTTCCTCAGTTCTAATGTCAGATGAGATAATGAGGACTTATCTTGTAAAGAAAACCTTTGTGATGATGATGATATGAAATCATTTGTGCTTGAAAAGCTCTATAGCATATAGTAGCAATATGCCTGTTAATTAGCACTGACAAGAGCAAAATATGATTATAGTTTGGTTGATAAGAAATCAGTGATAGAACACTATAGATTGAGATAATATCTTAGGTCTAAGAATTTGATACTATTAGATATTTATGTATTCAAAAATATTATTTTGTATCAGGTAGTATGTTCTATGCTGCAGGTATAAATAATTCTAATATTTGAATTTTTAAAATAGATGTTTAAAGTCTAATATGGGAACATTGAGTGGAGATTGGTTAATTCTGTCTAGAAGAGTCACAGATACCTTTGCAGTGGGAAAAACAGTAGAATTTGGGCTCTAGAAATATTCAGAAGTTCATTAGAGAAAGAAGACAGAAATAGATATCGCACACAGAACACACACAGTGATCAAGAGACTGAGGCATGGAAGTACTTGGTGTATTAAGGAAATAACGAATACCTTTTCCTTACTGGATTTCACAGTATAGAAGCAGAATCATCAGCTATGTGTTGTAATACCAATTTGCAAACATGTTATGGAGTATTAGTATCTTGCAAAAAGTTTTTGTGCTTATGCCGAAGAAAATATAGAGCAAATTGTAAGTCTTCTGTAGATCATTCTATTATTCAGTAATTCCTTAACTTATTCATTCAGTCAACAAATGTATCTGAAGCAGTTGCTAAGTGCTAGCTGCATTCTAAGAAGTGTGAATAGAGCAGTAGGTGGAAGAAAAATGCATTGATCGTACTCATAAATTTTACTTTCTAGTTTGAAGTAGCAGAAAATAAGCAAAAATGGGAAAAAAATCAACAACAAAAGAAACACAATAGCACTCCCTCAAAATTACAGAATAAATGAAGGAATAGAGATATAAAACATTGAAGGATATCTTAGCTACTTTTCTTGTTACTGAGACAAAATATCTGACATCCAAAGTTGAAGGAGGAAAGATTTACTTTGGCTCACAGCTTATAGATACTTAAAACCAAAATCATCTGGCTCTGAGACAGGGTGGCAAGGCAGATGGGCATCACAGAGAAGAAACAGTTCATGGCAGGCGGAAGGTTGCAAAAGCAGCAAGCAATGGGAAGCAACCCTCTTTTTGTTCCTTATAGTCCATCCATGCTACATGCCTTTAGGACAGGTAATGCTCACATCCAGGCTGGGCTGTACCATTATCTGCATTCAAAACTATGCCAATCAATCAGTGGGCTAATTCAGTAATCACATACTCTTAATCCCAGCATCATACATTCTAGATCCAGCCTCATCTGAAAAATTCCACCTATGACCACATAAGCATTGGTGGACATCTACACACAATCCATAGCACAGGGAAAGCTGAAGTTTAAGATATGATGGCCTCAGAATGCATTGGTTAAAAGCTCATATGTGATGCAAACCTGACAGAGGAAGAAATATCATGTGCATGCATGGTAAGAATGCCAAGTGCAAAGTATGCCAGATACAGTAAAAGAGCAGTAAGAAGGTCAGCATTGTTGAAGTCCAGTAAGCAAGAAAGGAAGAAGTGACAAAACACAAAGAAGAGTGGGGTGGGAGTAAAGATCATGAAGGACCTTGTAGGCCTTTTTAGGATTTGATTTTAGTCAAAACTGTGACATGATCTGATTTCTTTGAGCTGTAATCAAAATGTATGGTGAATGTATATTAAAAAAAACTTATTATAGTAAAAGGAACATTGCCATTCATCTCCCTCAAAATACTTCCCCTTGCTTTAAACACAATTGCCCATAGTTCTTAATGCATTCTGAAGCAGCTTTGGAAGTCCTCATTCATAAATGTCTTTAGTTGTGCTGTGTGGCTGTACTGATGTCTTGAATCGACTCAAAATGTTTACCTTTCATGGGCGTTTTGACTTTTGGGGAAAAAGCCAGAAGTCACAAGGGGCCATATTCAGTGAATAAGGTGAAGAAGGCACACTATAATGTTTTTATTTGACAGAAATCACTATAAGTGTTCGACCAATAAAGGTGACCAAAATATATGATGAATGGGATTGGGGTATAGCTCAGTGGTAGAACACATACCTTACATGTACAACGTCCTGACTCAAGTACTAAAAATAAAATATATTATTAGAAAAAAGAAGGGGACAATAAAAGAATTAAGACATTATGTACATGTACCAGCTTCCTACAATGAATTAATCATTATATAATCAAAAGCGTGCTAACAAAAACAAAAACTAAAAAGAATGAAAATATGAATATGGTGAATGTGTAAGTTAGAAAGTTTGTTACAGTAAAAGATACATTATCATTAATCCTTCTGAAAATACCCCCTTGCTTTGAATATTTATCTCATCATTCTTACAATGCATCTTTTGCTTAACAAGCTTTTTTCTTTATTTGACCATTCACCATATTTTTAAATTTTAAAAAGAAGATCACTAAGAGCATTTTGAAAATAAGCCAAAGTGTGAGCAGGAGAAGGCCTTGCGTTAGAGAAGATAGTCAGGGTGTTGCCGGGCAGTCGCAGCAGAAGAAGTGACATGAAGAAGTGCTCTGAAATGCTTTCAAGAGCTGTGGGGTGTCCCGATGGACTAATTTGAGTGGGAAATGCTAGAGAAAGTGTGAATATTGACTGTGAGATTTTTGGGAGAAAGAGAGAGAGAACATTATTTCAAGGAAAAAAAAATCTCACCTGATATTGCTTCTTCTACCATTGTTACTGTCCTTCATACAGTCCTTGTGTCTGCTCATTTTTCTTTTTTATGTTTCTGCCACCAATCTTTTCTAGTCTAGTTTACACAAGATTGGCTCATGAAAGACATGGGCTTCCTGGTTCCCTCTGTGCACAGCCTGAAAGACAACTCTGAGTGTTTTACTGTGACTCAATAAATGGAAATAGGATATTACAATGCAAGTAAAAACAGAAGTTTTGAAGTTTACAAACTACAGCAATAATAGGTAAACTATACTACAGCTCTTCCGAGAAAGTAAAAGAAGACTTAATATGGATTCTTTCTCATTTTTTTCCCTGGAAATACTGGTTTTTTTCTCTCTCTCACCTTGCTGAAAATCAAATAACCTATCTCAAGAAGATAGTTTTTCTATCCTAATGAGAATATAGTCATGCAACAATGGAAGTCTTCTTGTGCTTACCAGGGAGCAAATTTATCTCTGTAGATTTTAACTTGGTAACACACACCAAAAAGCAGATGTAAATTTTATAGCTCCTGTTTTGGGAAGTCCTCTTAAGGAAATGACTTCACAATTACGTATAGAGGATCTGAACTCTCAATGCTGTAGAAGACATCTGTATAAATGAAGGCCTAAAGCACACATTTCATTAGCCATAACTCCTCACTCGAGGACTTCACACTTTCTGTTTTTCACTAGATAGCCACAAGATAGTCCTTCTTACTACAATTTTGGGTCATATGTTGTCTTTTAAACAATTCCTTCTTTGGCTATCAACTGAAATTGACACTTTCTCTTCAAAGTCAACCTACCTGTAGTGAAACTCTTTCCACATCTCCATACTTCACCCAGGACTAATTATGTCTGTGCACTTATTCAAAATATCCACAAGCTTTGGGCCAGGAGAGTGCTCCAACCAGATCAGTGGATGAAGGAGCCTTGAAAAACTGACATAGTTTTTTTCTATTTAGCCTTCCAAATTAGACTTTCCAATTCAAACATTTTCACTCTTCAAATCTACTAAATGAACACATGCATGTAATAATTATCCACAGAACAAACCATTATGTAATAAATTGGATTTTATTTTCAGAGGAATTTTAAAATCTTTTTTCATCCTGTCTTTCTCTCTTTTTTCTGTCTCTGTGTTTTCTTTTCACCTTGCCTTGCCTTTTTGTAGCAAACTATTAAAAATTCTACAAAACAGTAAAACGTGTAGTGACAATTATTTTCCCTAAAATATCAGATATGTTCTCACCCCCTGAAACAGTGAGTCTAGAGAGTGGCTGCAGACTTTTGTGGTTTTCATTAAGAAATGCTGCTGAGGCGCTTCATCTGTATGCACCACTGAAAAATATTTTTACCATTGATTTTCCTCCAGCATTGATCTACCACCTGACGCCATCAATAATGAGGTTTACTGGCTGGTTTCTTAGCTGTCTGAAATCTCTTTCTTTCTCTCTTTCTTTCTTTCTTTCTTTCTTTCTTTCTTTCTTTCTTTCTTTCTTTCCTTCTTTCTTTCTTCCTTTCTTCTTTTCTTTTCTTTTCTTTTCTTTTCTTTTCTTTTCTTTTCTTTTCTTTTCTTTTCTTTTCTTTCTCTCTCCTTAGACAGAAGATAAGGTAATAAGTAAAGCAGGAGAAAATGTTGACAACCTGAGCTTGAAAATTAGCAACCAGCCATTCATTCCACTGATTCATTCTTCCTAGCCCAGCTGCCATTCCTCTTTATATTTCCTATCACTTTATTCCTTGATAGGAATTTTTCTATAGACTAAAGTATTGTTATTTTCTTTTAAATATTGTTATTTTTCACTTTGGTTTGCATCATAATGTCAATTAAATGAGACAATTATCTGTGATAAATTTTTCTTGATGCTGGTAGAATGCTTTTTCTTTTATTTCTCTTAAAAATGTGAAGAAATCTAAAATGGTGATTCAACTGAGGACTTAGTGAAAAACTACTTCTGCAAACTATGCCATTTTCATGTATTGAACTCAGTCTATATTTGGCCCTAAAGTGAAAATATTCTGAAACACATGTCTATTTTATTGTGACAGAATGCTTCCCTTTATACAGTGATGGTACAAGGAAAAAGTACAAAGCAGATAGCATTCCCACATCCCTTGTAAAATAAAATTAAAATGCATATACCCTTCTGTCAAGGTCCTGATCTTCAATAAAATTATATATCAAAAATTGGGAAAGCACGTTTTGAGAGACACATATTCATTATTATGCACAAACTTAACTAAGTATTGATTATTCTAAGTAGAACAGATGGAAAAAGCCATTTTTCTGGATTTGGAATGTTGAATTATGAGAGGTCAGGGAAAAATTTTCACTGACAGGTCAAGATAAAGTTATTTAAGAAACTTTGTAAGACAGCTATGATTTTAGGTAAAATACATCTGACTGTTTTGCCTCCACATATTCTGAGAGTTTCAAGCATATGAAATGGTTTTCTACTGAAAGCATAGTTTAGACATGAAGAAGTTCTTCATCCTTTTTTAGAAATGTAATCATCTATTTTAATTAATTATATGTATTAAGTAATATTGTAAGTTTTCTATGCATTCATTGTTCCTTTAATTAATCACAGATACTACATTTAATTGCACTTTATGTATAAAGCCAAGCTAATTCCACATGTAATGTACATCTATATTGCCCTTTGTGAAAAATACACTCGACAAACACACCAAGTTGAACACCACACAGACAGGTAAGCTGCACATATTCTGTAGTCCTCATATTTTCAGAATCGGGATTAGTTAGTTCTGGTCTATTCAAATATTGGATTTCTTTGCAGACTGCTAGAGTGCTTTCTTTGTGAGTACTTGGGCTCCAACTCCTAGTTTTTATCTCCACTTAATGTGATCTTTGGATATTTGCCAGTCATATGAGTCTGCACTATGTGATCCTCGTCTATTTGAACTTCCTAGTTTTCATTGATGCCAAATGTGAGTACTTTGTGTCTACCCTCAGCATTTCTCACAGTTTTTGTATTAGGTTTCAGGATCTACCCTCCTCTGTTCCTTTCCAGGTAACTATAGATGAGAAAATAGTTTATTTATTTAGCTTATAAATAAGGCAGTGAGCTAGTGGAAGACCTTAAAGTAGAGTTGGAAAATCAGCCATACTGATATGAATTAAAGTAAGAATAGACAATGAACTAAGACTTTGAACCAAGAATGAACTTTCACAGGCAACAGGGGATACAGCCCTCTTTCTTCTAAAGGGAGATGCAGCCTTTCCTTACTAAATTCCTGAATCTCGAGGAATTTAAAATTCAGAATAACCACTCCCCTCACACTCCCCCACCAAAATCCCAGTTTCCTACATGGTCAGAAAGTGAGTTAGAGAGCCTGAGTTCCAGTTGGTCATTTTAATGATAGGTGGCCACTGAATGATGAGCAATTCCCGTGCTCTGCTCATCCATAAAAAATTCTGCACCAAGAGGCCATGTAAATTCCAGTTTTGCACATCAAAAGAAATTATCAACAGAGTAAAAATACAACACACAGAATGGGAAAAAATTTTAGCCAACTGTCTGTCAGACAAAGGGCTTACATCTAGAACATATAAAGAATTGAAAAACATCAGACCCCCCCAAAATTCAAAGACCCAGTCCAAAAATAGGCATCTAAAATGAATACACAGTTCTCTAAAGAAATACAAATGGCAAATAAATATATTTTAAAATGCTCAACATCATTCATCATTCAAGAAATGCAAATCGAAACAATACTGAGATTCCATCTCACCTCAGAAAGAATGGCTACCATCAAGAAGTCAACCAATAACAAATGCTGGAGAGGCTGTGGGGAAAAAGGAACACTTCTCCACTGTTGGTGGGAGTATAGACTGGTGCAGCCACTTTGAAAATCAGTCTGGAGGTTCATCAAAAAGCTGGAATTGGAAGTCCCATTTGACCCAGCTATTTCACTTCTGGGCATATTCCCAGAAGAATTGAAAGCATCATACCACAGTGATATATGTGCACCCATGTTTATAGCAGCACAATTTGTAATAGCTTAATATTGGAAGCAACCCAAATGCCCATCAACCAAGGAATAGATAAAAAAGAGTGGTATTTTTACACAGTGAAGTAGTACTCAGCTACAAAGAAGGATAAACTCTAGGCCTTTATAGGTAAAAGGGTGCAACTTGAGACCATACTGAAATAAATCAGACTTGCACATGTAAGCATCATACTGTCTTTCTTAGTGTAAGAAACTGAAAATAAATAAGATCCAAAATCTACAATAGACATTGTAAAAGGGAAAGAAACTGATCAAAAGGAAAGAATAACTGGGATGGAGGAAAGGAGAAAAGAAGAAAGGGAAAAGAAAAAAAATATATATATATATATGAGATAGCTAAGACAATTATGCTTCCAACTTCCTTTAGTTCATTGAAAAGAATGATTTGTTCTTATATTGTTTGAACAATTTTTCATGCCAATGTCTTGTAATTTGAGCAACTACTTTAAAGATAACAATACACCATATTCTAACCATTGTTACTCTCCTACTATCTTTTTATGAAATTCTGTATCATTTTTATCGTTTTTGTCTTTAAAATAAAAAAAAGTTAAAGTAAAGGTAATACATGCCCAACATTCACCACTTCTTAATAATTTTCTATATTTTATGCTCTTGAAATTATGTTATTTTATCTGGGGGCATATAGAAGACCTGTTGAAAATGTCCTATAATCATGTATGCTGTTTCTTCATTCTGCATGTGATATCAGGTTGGTGGTTTGGAATTAACCAGGCTAGTGTCATTTAAAACTTGAAAACCAAAATGTTACAAATGAGGGCTGTTCTTTTTGCTTTGATTTTCAAGGGTTTAACTGTAGATTGGGCATTTACTGATACAACAGTAAATAAAGTTTTTGAGGATGATAGCATTTTGAAGGCCCATTCTGAAGGAAAAAAGACTACTGACAACTAAGAGATTCACTGAACAAAAAGGCCAAATTCAATTAGACTGAGCAGGAGTAAACAAATACTCTTGTCTTTAATAGGACATGTACTGGGATTGAACTCAGAGCTTTGTTCATGCTAGCAACGTACTGTAACACTCAGCTACCCATTCAGCCCTTGTGAATATGTTAGTCAAGTGATATATCCCTTAAGCAGCTCAGGGGTAGAAATATCAAAATTATCAAGTTGACATCATTAGACTGAGGATCATTGAGGTGAAAGTGGTAATTGAACAAGTTAGTCCAAAAAAAAAATATTCTGAGAATAAATGGTGGTGTAAAACAAGAAACCTTAATGAGATGGAAACCCAGCTATAGCTGAAGTGATCCAGAGAAAGAGTACAAGGGATGCAGAGCTGTCATCAGAGTGAGACAATGGAATTTAGAGTTTAAGACAGTCATTTCTAGACCTGGGAGTGATGTATTTTAGGAGTTTGCTCAAGTTATCATAAGGTGATATAATGCAGTTTTATAACGTAGAGTCACAAATTTGGAGACTGAGTACCAAGGGAGTGTGTAGAAGGGAGGGGATTTGGGGGCATAAAACTGGAAGTTGATGTGATGTTGGAGAGGAGATTTGCTTGAATCAGACTGAACAGCTCTAGAGTTTCTCATGTCTAAGAAAAGGATTCAATGACACCTCCCCAGAGAATCACACAGGGAAGCTACGTTAACATCCACCATCGCCCTGTGGCAATAGCTGCTCTGGGTATAAAAAAATGTTCGGGGTTATATGCAGAAAATATAGTTTAATGTAAAAATATATTTTATGTTTTACAAAATGGAGTTATCTAACTGCTGTGTGAATAGGCAGGGAACAATAGCAGTCTTTTGGTTAATACATTGGGTCAACTTGAGAAGTTTAGAAGTTTAACTGAGAGACTCAGCAGGGAGCAAGGGTTCTTACTTTGTAAATATCCTCATTCTGTGCAAAGGAGGGCAAGGACACTTTGTGAGTGCTACACCCACCCTGAAGGTGGGGAGTGTGTGGCCTGTGTACAATTTAAGGGTAGAGAAGAAGCTTGTGTTCTCCCATTTTGCTCTGGCTGCTGCCTTGAAGTATTGCCCCATTGCCATGCCACCCTGCCTTGGAGTCAACTGATTATGGACTGAAATCTCCAGAAACTATAAGCTAAATAAACCTTTTCTTCCCTAATTTTGGATGTCAGGTGTTTGTCTCAGCAGTGAAGAAAAGTAACCAAGACAAGCAGGATGTCTTATTTAAAAAGATTTACTCTTTCTAATCTACTGATTCCCAGCCACATGAAGTCACTACAGAAAGACTTTTTTTTTTCATTTGCTCCTGCATGTTCATAAGCAATTGTGCTGTTTCTGCTTTTCTCTCTGTCTCTTTCTCTCTCTCTCTTTCCTCTTATATACATATTTTCAAGTTATTGGCATTGCAACACACATTTCAGATTTTGGAATTTATTATGTTTCACTCCTTTTACTATTACCTTCAGGTATCAGTTTTCTCTTCCACTTTTCATGATAGCAACATGTTGACTCTAAAATATTAGATTTCAATTTTAACTCCTATTTTTTATAAAAATCATTTTACCGTTCAGAATCGCAGCCTTTTATAACAGTTTAACCATTGTTTCTATGCCAATAGTTTTAAATTTTATATTTATTAGTACATGTTTGAAGCACATAATGGTTACATTTATCATGAGGAGTTGCTAATGCTTTGAAAGTAGACACTTAGCTCATATTTCTTAATGATATGCTTTTCAAAATGCAGGTGACTTCATTGAACATGTGTATTTGTAATAATAAAATTTCCAAAACCTGCCTAACTCTTATGTGATATTACTTAGGTAAGATAAAAATCCAGTAGTATAACAGATTATTTTCTATGTTTTCATATTCATTAAAAATGATTATACCTATGATTTTAACAAGGTTCAATAGCTTAACACAAAAGATTGACCTGGAACCTTCTAATAAGGCCGTAGATGGATTGGGATATCTTTCCTTCAAATCTCATTAGGAGGAAGGTTTCTTACATGGGAGTATAAAAATATGGAAAAGAAGGAGGGAGAGACAGAAACAGACAGAGATGGAATGAATTTGTAGGAAATTATTTTTCTCTTTAAATAATATAGACATATACGCAAACTTAATATCTTCACTCAAATTCTATTTTATTTCCTATGTGAATTAAATATCCAATGTTTGTAGTTTAGTCTCATATTTCCACATATATTTGTTTAATCAGAGAGAGAGAGATTTTGGAATTTAGTGTTTAAGACAATTATTTCTTTTTAAGATAATTACAGCTATCTAAAATGGTGGGAGTTTCGGTAAAACATCAATAAGAAGAGAGTGATAATTTTAATGTCTAGAAAAAAAAAGTGAGTACTTTGTAAAACTTGGTCATCTCTGAAATGCCAAGTGCTAGCAAGGTGGAGATTGGCTTTGTTTCCATAGTTATGGAAGTCAACTTGCTATAGTGAAAGCACACTACATTTGTGGTCACACTCACATTCTTTAACAGTTTTGTATCTTGAATAGGATCTATAATTTGCAGACAGCAATATCTGACTGGATTGTTTTTGAAAAGATAATCTGAAATGTTCCATTAAAAAGCCTGGCTATCTATGTGATATAGAGCGGTTCTTCAGTAAAATGAGTTCAAACATCCCTAACAGACCATTTTCTTTGCAGTTATCTATCAATATACTAAAAATGTGGTACATAATTTATGAGTTTTAATTTATAAAATTTGAATTACATTACCAATATATTACCAAATTGAAAGTTTTAAAAAC